>BRYE01000018.1:20088898-20091398 GCA_030159115.1 Actinidia arguta var. hypoleuca
AACTTAGACTAGGTATTTTCAATTTCTACAACAATCAAAACTAGAATTATGTCAACTAGCTCTTGCAATACAAGTCAATTACATTATTGATCTGTCAAAACGGATAGAAAAGTAGGGGCAATGACGAACACACAAGAAAAACGTGTACTAATTGCAGCCAAACGTGGCTGAACTACAGTGCACACTTCTTAAACAATTGTTCCCATTCACCAAATTTTAGTCACCATCGATCGAGTTTCAAATTTAATCCCATTTATAAACCCAGCATGATCAAAGTCAAAACTCAATAAATCTCAACCTTTCTCGGAATTCAGTTCAAATAATCCTAAAATTAGATAACGCCTTTTAAAATTCTGGAACAATCAACACTAGAAATAGATCAACTAGCTCTTCCAACAGAAATCAGTTAAATCCGAAACGCACCCAAAAAAAGGTTAATTACATTCTTGATCAATTAACTACATTACAGTGCACACTGCTTCAACAACAATTCAGATCAGCAAAATTTAATCGCCATTCAACGGTGTTTTCAAACTAAAAACTCAATAAATCCCAATGTTTCTCCAAATCCAGCTCAAATTCCCCCAAAAATTAAACTAGGCGTCCGCAATTTCCACAACACAATCAATCATGAGTGAGCCAATTAGCTCTTCCAAAACAAAAACCTAAACTAATCTAGAAGCTATTAACAACCCTTACGTTGGTTTTTCGAGCAATTAATGCGATGGAAAAGTCTTCGCCAGCGATTTGTGATCGTGTTCCTGTCCTTGTCGGTGAAATTCTTCTTCTTGTGGTCGGCAGGCTTGGGTGGTGGTAGAGTGGGGGAGAAACTGTCACGAGTCATAGATCGCCCGACAATTTTTACGTGGTTTGATTGAGAGAGAGAGAGAGAGAGAGAGTGTTACGACTAAGGGTCGTCATGGGCCTATATTGGTCGGGTTGGATTGAGTTTGGGTCAGGTTAGATGAATGTTAACCGGTCAACGAGTTGAGTCGGGCCGGATCAATTCATGGGCACAAGAGATGAGACATAAGCCCAGTTTACAGGCCTGAGTCTACTGGCCGAGACCTGAATCTACTGGCTTGGACTTGGGTCGGATTTGAACCTGAGTCTGGGCCTATGGACCTTTAAATAATTTCTTTTTATAAAATATAAAATGTTATAAATAATTAAAGTTGAGAGAGACTGCATTACTACAATATAAATATATCACAACTAGGTTGGCACATATATTTGTCAATCATTTGCACAACTCTCTAAAAAAAAATTATTAATTTTATGAGATAACAAAAAATGATATGTAAAATAAAAAATATTATTTGTCAATCATATTATCGTTTTTAACTTTTTATGTAAAGTATTATGTATTTTTTAATTTATGAAGTTATCTTTTTAATATTTTAAAAAATATATTAATTTAGTAAAAAAAGTCAATAGAAATAATTTTTAAAAATCGTGAATCGAACACTTTTTTTAAAAATATATATATTTATAAAACTAATTTAGAAATTAAACCAAAAAGAGTAAGACTTTGTTTATTCTTGATTTCACCTAATAGACTTGCAAACCTTACCCTACTCAAAAATTTGTATAATAAAAAAATAATAAAAGACAAGTACAGGCCTCACACTGTGTCATGGGTAGGGCCTTCAGGTCGGGTCGGGGGTTGACTCACGGGTTTTAAAATTGAGTTCAAATTCAGTCCATATTATTCTAAATTTGGGCCAAATTTAAATTTATTGGGCCAAACTTGAGTCGGGCCATGACCACGAACTTTTTATGAGCCTTATTTAGGACTCGTAGAGAAAGGGACTTATTTAAGTATGAGGATTTGTTGGAAGTTGAAGGTGTCAAAGTTGAAATTTCAATTAATGGCTACCCGTACAACTACTTTATGGATTGATGTTTTTTTTTCTTTTTTATGGAATGACACAAATATTAGATACACAATTACTCTGTCATAATTTTAACTACAGCCTCTCACACTCACTCTTTGTAAAATTTAGTGGTTGTTGCCGATAGTTGTGCATGTAAAATTATATTTTGAGGTGGATGTACCACATTATAATGTAGTTAATAAGGAGCCCACTTTGACGTTGTGATTAAAATTGTTCATCTCATATGGAAGTTAATTTTTATAGAAATTCAAATTAATTAGACATGTAAATACATGACTCGAAAAAAAATTTCGTACGATTTGTTCTTATAATTATATTTGTCGTTCATTTATTTCAAAACAACTTGTTCTGTTTTCATAATCAGTTTTGCAAAGCAATCTTTAAAAAATTTATTTAGTTGATGATTTTCAAAACTTTTGATATGAACTTTTTCTTAGAAAACATTAAAAAATATATTCAACTACTAAAAATTATTTCCGCTAAAAAATAACTAAATGTATAAAAACGGTAAAGTTTTTTTTTGGGAGTTTCACTCTAAGGCTCATTGGAC
Organism: Actinidia arguta var. hypoleuca; assembly: GCA_030159115.1. Classification (NCBI taxonomy): domain Eukaryota; kingdom Viridiplantae; phylum Streptophyta; class Magnoliopsida; order Ericales; family Actinidiaceae; genus Actinidia; species Actinidia arguta. The sequence goes on from BRYE01000018.1 coordinate 20,091,347, forward strand.
TAATTTTTTAACACATTTAATCCATGTCACAATAATATAAAGTCAAAACTCT
>BRYE01000018.1:20096398-20101398 GCA_030159115.1 Actinidia arguta var. hypoleuca
CTTTATTTTGAGGGTGACGATAGAGTAGGGAGCTAAGCTTGGGGTCCCCAAGTGGCCCAATTGGCTTCACTTCCAACCCTAGGCATGGTAGAGATCCTAGAACACACATCAACCTTGAAGGTGGCCCCACACATGGTCCCTTCACTGTCCCTCCTTGGCATGGCTTTCATCTTGTTCATTGGGTGCTCATAGCTCATCAGCCCCCTCTCATTGTGATACATGCACCCTGCAAAAAAAAAAAATTGAAAAAAATAAGATTGTTTGTTCATTCATGTGTTCTCTTTCATGGAATCTTCTACAATCTCTGTCCCATATTATTGATCATTTGGAAAAGTTATAAACTTTGTCCTTCACTTTGAAATTGAACAATCTTTTTGGAATATCAGTTAATAAATTTAGCTAGAAATACGTTTGAAAATATGACGTGGATGCAAATTTATTTATGTATAATTGTCAAAATAAGATTTTTGAAAATAGTTACAAAAAGGTAGTGGTTATTTTATTATTATTTCAGGGGTAATTTGGGTATATAAAATTTTTGTTGCCCTTACCAAATCCATCATTCACCAACATTAGTATTGTCTTATTATATCAGCATAGAGTCACATACAATTTTCACAAAAATAAAATAAAATAAAATAAGCTTAAATTGCTTCTTTATGGATATATTCTCTTTCAAGCAATCTTCTTATATTTTTAAGTCGTGGTTTCCAAAATATTTTTTTGGACACGAATGATGCTAATATAAACAAAAATATTATATAGGCCATTTTTGTAAAAACAAGATAGTTTTGTGATCATTTAGTAATTACAAGAAGAAACACGTTATATTACCGGTTGGGAAAGGGGCAAATGATTTAGCACAACTTGCTTTTATGACTTCCAAATTGTCAGAAATTACCACAGAGCCATCAGCTCCTATGCCCCAGAAGAGACTCACTCCTTCATCTGCACCCTGCCCACAATATAAACAACAAATTTCAGAACAGTTATCTGAGAGTGTAAATGACCAAAACACCATCCAAAACAAAAACATCAAACACCCTCTTACTTGATGGTTGTTTTTCCTAAATACTTTCAAAAATTATTTCTGAAAACAAAAACATTCAACATTCTCATGTCGTAGTTGCTTTTTAGCGAAATGATTTTCAAAAATATGAAAACATTTTTGGGGTGTTTTTAGAAATTTGGGTTCTTTTACAAAACAAAATCTTCAAAAATTAAGTTTTTCGAAATCGTTTTCAAAATCGACAACCAAACAAGTTTACATGTGTTTTCCGGCAACAAGAAAACAGAAAACGAAAACAAAAACTTGCCAGTGCAACAAAGACAGCAGCAGCCTTGGTGTCATAGACCACAAAGCCAAAGCTACCATCCAACTCCTTGAGGACTTGGTGGGCCGGGTATGGGCCGCGGTCTCGGAGGGTCCGATAGGCCTCAATCACAAACATTGCTTCATTAGCACCTTTTGATAGGCCGTACTGCTTGTTGAGAGCACATAGGTTGCTCAAACTCCCCAAAAAGATGCAGTATATCCCATCCACACCACAAAACAATCTGCAATTTAATACATTAATTAGATTATTAAATAAACAAAGAAAAAATGGAAAAAACAAATTTGAATAGATGATTTTATTTCAAAGGGTATATAGAAATTTTGTAATAATGGTATTAAAAATTTGAGTAATACTAGTAGGGGTCGTGATTTTTTCCTAACAACATAGTTAGGGTTTTAGAATTTGGATCCAAAAAATTTTCAGAATTCAAAATGAATGGTTCCGATTCACTTGATTATGTGCAACTCATACGCTCATGTGAATCTGAACAATTCATTTTGAATTCTAAAAATTTTTCTTAGTCAAAATTCTAAGAGCCTAGCATTAAAACCCACCAATTTTCTCCCTCTGTTTCTTATTTCATTTTATTTATTTATTTTATCTTTTGTCACATTCTGAATGAAATCTTCTTCCCAAAGGGATCCAAAATTCTAACTTCGATTAGTATATGTGCTCATTAATTAAAAAAATTAGGAGTAAATTTAAATTATCCTATCAAAATATCAGTTTCTATAACAAAAAGATAAATAATAACATGATCTTGTTTTACACTTCCCATTTTAAACAAATCTTCCAATGGAGAGAGAGAGAGAGAGAGAGAGAGAGAGAGAGAGAGAGAGAGAGTACCTCTGATTGATGGAATGTGACTGCCTATGAGAAGGGGCAAAAGCAAGCAAGGCATTGTTTGCAAAGCCAATGGAGAAAGAATTGTGGTTGTGATGATGAAAACTCAAGAAATCTTTCAAAGTCTCTTGAGGAAGCTTGGGCTTCTTAGGAGGAGGATTTGGAGCTGGGCTGTTCAGCTCTTTTGGTGGATCTGCCAATCCCTTCTGGAATATTGCCAACATCTTCTTCTTCTCTCTCTTCAACAGAAATTCCTAAGGCAGATTAGATCTGAAACCAATGTAATTAAACAGAAAAAGCAGAGGGATACGGATGGAGAACAATGTGGCAGGTGTTGGGTATTTATAGATCATTTTAGAGAGAGAGAGAGGATGTGGCAATGTTATCCAAACGTATGGATCAGTGACAGAAAAAAGAGGGAGAGAGGTGGGGATTAAATTAAGTTATTGTGAGGAATGAGATTTGAGGCTGTAAAGTGTAAACCATTAAACTATGCTTTGGTGACTGTCATAAGTTGAACAAAGACTATCCAATTTCTAATGGGGCCAGGCTTATTTGCAGTCTATTTTTGGATTGTGCCGGTATTATCTATGCATTTTGGATTATATTTTTAGAATTATTTTAATAATTCAAATCGTTCAAATTGTAGATCTCATCAAGTTAAAAAAATCGTGTTGATCCGATACAGATCAATAGTCGATATATATCAGTTTATATCAAGATAAATATGTATAATCATATGTGTCACATTTATTTATTAAGTCATAAATATTTAACTATGTCTAATCAACAGAATTTTTTATAATACTAATTTTTATGACAGAGTATACAATATGAGTAATTTGAATAATCAAAACGGGGCTCAAAAAATTCATTTTTAAACTTTAGAGGAGCCAAATCCTTAAACTAAGTTATTGTGAGGAACGAGAATTAAGGTTGTATAAACTATGGTTTGCTATGGCTGGGGAGAGAGAGAGAGAGAGAGAGAGAGAGAGAGAGAGAGAGAGAGAGAGAGAGAGCAGTTTCTCTGTATATTGCTCTGAGGAAGAAGGATAGCGTTGAGGAAAGTGAGAACCCAGAGAGAGAAGAGTCCCCCTTCCACTAAAAATGTGGAATTTTCGGAGGAATTGTTTGTTGAGTTTGAGGTTTAGGCTTATCCAATCCGGTCGTATGAAGTGACGGTGACAGGGATATGAGTCAGCGAATCTACGGATAACATCGTATATACACGTCAGATCGTCTTTTGCACGTGGACCAGTGGGCCTGTGGCATATTTCCACAAGCAAAATGAAATAACAATAAATAATGCTATGGTAAGTAATAATGCATACAAAGGACAATATTATGTTAAGGAAAATGTCATAATACACATCGCGCACTATTATTTCTTATCAATTATTGTTTAGGTTAATTAATTTATAAAAAAATATCTCATACAATGGTTATAAAAACTCATAACAAAATCAATAAAATTTATAAAAATAAATTTTAATTGGTGATCTCCATAATAATTATGTTTTAAAGTGACTAAATTATTTTTTATAATTATATTCATAAAAAATCATAAAAGAACTATAAAGATTCATAAAATTACCGAACAAACAAATAAAATTCATAACAAATTTATTTATAACAATGGCTACAAAAATTCATAATCAAACCAATACGATTCATAACTAAATCAATAATATTCATAAAAATAAGTTTAACCAGTTATTCAAGTTGTCATTATTAGTTATTAATTTATTTAAATATCAAAATTAAAAATTTATGATCTAACAGCTATTAAATGGAATATGCACTATACACCCCAATAAAATGTATATATTGTAGCTTTTTCTTTTTCTTTATTATTTGTTTTGACCATTTTTTGAATTATGCTGCATCATGATAAATCAAAATAGTCAAAACATATCGTAAGCATACTATTTTTGCATTCGTATCATTTATGAAGCTATATATTAGATATAAGAATCCGTAAAAAATGTGCATTAACCACCTTTAAACATGAGGAATAGATAATACTCAAATTCCGTGCACAATGTTATCATCGTACCATAAATTACATGGATATAAGTGCTGGAAGAGCAAACTACGGTACCAGCTTATGCCCCAACATTACAACAGACGTTTCCTAACGTCTGATGAGAATATAAATAATAAAAATCTCCCGAACAGCTTAAATTTTCAAACAACAATCTCATTTATTTTTCAAGGATTCGTGTAGTGTGAGATTTTAACCACAATACAAATTTACTATTTACCCTCGTGCTTTTACTCATTTTTCAGTATGCCTACTACAAGGGCAAAATTGGTATCTGAAACCTAAAATGCAAGATCCCTGCATATTCTCAAAGAATAAATAAATAAAGTAAAGACTTTGCATAATTTCAAATCTCACTGGGTAGATCCAAATAAATTGACATAAAACTCAGGATTTGTAATTGTTTAAAAACAATGACATGAACAAGATCCAAAAAGAAAGAATAACCATACTGTCTTTACAGTATCATATACTGTATACAGCTGTTGGAGAAACAGCTTGAAATTGTGCATATAAATAAGATTGTATAATCAGCTAACACAAAGACTATTATATCTTTAATCAGCTACCATAAAAGCTCTGCTATTCATACAATAACAAAACCCCAACAAACAAGCCTCTTCAACTGTACATTGGGACAAAAAAACGAAGCAAAACGAGTTAGCACGTGCGACACCATGGCTTAAGCACCGTAGTCCTTATTGTAATATTTGTCTTCGGCGTAATATACGGCAGTCACGGTATTGCCACCGAATTTCCTGCCACCGAGCGCATCC
>BRYE01000018.1:20116398-20123898 GCA_030159115.1 Actinidia arguta var. hypoleuca
AAATGAAAAAAATTACATTTTCAAATTCCATTTGTTAAGAAAAATTGAAAAAATATAAATTTTGATAAAACGATGAAAAAAAATCACTAAAGACAAAAAAATCAAAATAGCTAAACAAATAAAAAAAATATTATCCAAATTGGGCCTTAGTCAAAAAATCACACACCAATCCTTTTTCTTAAAATAATTTTTTTGAATCATATGACTATTGATGTATGATCAATTTGACATGAGTAGTAACATTTTTCACATATCTCAATGAGTTTAATATAGACCAATTTTCAAAATTTGAACTTTTTATTTTATAAATTTGCTGAAGCATATGATTTATACAAAACTAGTAATTGTCCGTACCCATGGATACTATGTAAAATAAAAAAAAATTACTTCTTATGCGTACTCGTTAGAGTTTTACAACCTAAAAGCAGATGAAATATAAACATCAATAAAAGATACATTGTATTTATATACGAAGAGATATAATACTATAAAATTGAGAACAAATTAGAAAATATAATAATTTGAAAAAAATATTGCTAATTTAAGAGAAATAAGAGAAAAAGAAATGTGTATTTTAGTTTTTTTGATGTGGACTTCACAAAAAAAATGATTTAAGGAGTAAAATATATGTCTAACTTTAAAAGTTTTTTGTATATTGAATCAAAATCTATGTGAGCCTCATACCTTTGAGAAGAAGGAAGTGATAGTTTTAGTGGGAGAAAAATAATCTCAGGTGAAATCTCAGTCGTTAGATTGTCTCAAATGAATTTCAACCGTAAATAGCGAAAAATAGATTTGAGATTCAAAATGAATTGTGATTTATATTATAGATTTAAATCGATTGGATATTAGTAGATATATTATCAATTCACATTTGTCTTTATAGTTTATTTAATAAATTATAGTATCCATTCATTTGTTTGATATTTGATCGATCTGATTCTTTTCATAAATAAGCTAAGTGTTCTAAACTATTAACTCTGAATGTTAAAATGAACTTGAGATGACTCACTTTAATAGCATTATAGAGTTATAATGCATTGGAGTAGTGTTACGATTTTAAAATTTAGATCTAAAAAATTTAAAATTTAAAATAAATAATCTAAATTTGCTTAATTATCTGAATCTACACACTCAAATAAATCTAATTTATTAATTTAATTTTTTTAAATTCAAATTCTAAAACTACATTGTTTCTGGCCACGCTCTTTAATGTGGTGAATCTCCAAGGGGTGTGGTAGGCAGATAGGCTAGTAGGTTGGAAAGGCTAGTAGGTTGGAAATTTGGAATGACACTCCACGTTAGGTGAGAGGAGTAATTATTGAACATTCCAAAAGTATCATCACTCATAAGTGTTATTTTCAACCAATCACGTAAAAATAAATTTTAGCGGGTAAAATATGATAGTTCATATTTGTTTATTAGTTAGAAGGTAAGGCGAATAACAATGTATGTAACGATCATTCATTTTTTAAAAGTACTATCTAGGTAATATCGCGTGGTACTCTAAAAGTACCAAATAATTTTTTAAGTGGACAAGTCGACGCTTCCCTTTTAAGTTTTGAAGCATTATTTTCTGTTTGCTTTAACATTTTTTTGTCCTAATTTATTTGCCTATTTTGAAAAATTTAACTTTTGTAGGAATTATAAATATTTTTTTTAAAAAAAAAATTACGTTTCTTAATCACCCACTAACAATTTTAAATTAAAGGATGTCATGAGAGTACCTAATAATTTCCAAGAGTGGACAAGTTGGCTTCAATTTTTCCCCCTTTGCTTCTACATTTTTTGTTCTAATTTATCTATCTATTTTGAAATAAATAAATTTTATAAGAATTACAAATACTCTTTTTCAGAATTAAATTACACTGTAATAATTTAAAATTACCTAAAAATAAAAATATGAATATGTTATATTTATTCAAATGTCTAAAGAGTAAAAGAAGAAGTTTAAAACATTATAGTTATTCTATTTTTGAAGATAAAAAGAAAAAACTGAAAAATCAAAGAAGCTAAAATAGCTCAAAAGAAGCTACCCCCAATTTGGCCTAGTTGTGCCAATGTAACATTAAGCAGTGGAGAAGTGTTACTCCTTTTTTTTTTTTTCTTCCAAATATAAGAAGCAAAATATTGCTAAAAAATAACAAAATAAAACTGTAATAATCAAATTTGAATAATAGTAATATTAAAAATAAGAATAAATTTTACTAAATTCTTTTAAAACTATTATCCAGATTTCCCCCTAAAATTATTTTTTGTGCAAAAATAATAAATTTGTCTTTAGATTTAGGGTTTACACAAAATTTTCTCAAAACACATTCTCTATTTTTTAAAAATAAATTGATAGAAAAATTTATTTTTTAAGTATGAGTAGATTATGAATACTTAACAAGTAAAAATTATTTAGATTAGTTTTTTTTTTAAAAATATTGATAATGATGTTTTATTTTTAAAAGCACATTTCGATTAGGATTAATTTTTAAATATTTTGACCAATTATTTTTAAAAAAATTATTTATTGATAAAAAGTAAAAATAAAGTAGTTTAAAAATAAAATTATTTATTTAATGAGTGTATTGAGAAAAAAAATAAAACTTAAATTTAAAAGTAAACTTATTATTTTTGCACAAAAAATAGCTCAGATCTTGATAATAATTTTAAAAATAAAAAATATTAATATTTATTAGAAGTATCAAGGGAGGTTAGTGACATTTACCATAAAATAACACAAACTAATGGACATGTTCTTACCTAATGTGTTAGGTGTTGATTATCATAATCTTTCCTGTTACCTACCAGAGTCAAGAAGAGTGGGTTGTGTTTCTATATCTCATCTCTTCTTTTTTGTTCTTTCCTTTTGCTTACCTATACTCTCTCTCTCTCTCTCTCTCTCTCTCCCTTATTTTGTTTGGTATAACTTTATTTTGAGTTTTTTAACAGTTTTGATTTTTAAGTTGTTGTTTTTTTTTAAAAAAAAATTTTAATCATTTGATCAAAACTTTATGCTTTTACTGTTTCTCTAAGCGAGAAGAATATAAAAATATAAAAAATTTGCACAATTTTTTAAAAAAAAAACATCAAAGGCAAAAAATTTAGCTAATTTATTAATTTTTTTTTTTTTGCTTTAATGATTTCCCCCCAAATTTAGTGTAAATTTTTACATCTTGAGACTCCTCTTATCAAAAGGAATCGAAAAAGTATTAAAAAAAATTGGGTAAATAAAAAATATAAAATTTTGATCAAATAATTAAAAATTTCACTAATAACAAAAAAACTCGAAATCAAATTTTTTTAAAATTGGTTAATTGTTAAGTCAGCTAACAAATTTTGACTTACAAAATCCCAATTTTAGCCCCCTCTCTCTCTCCAATCTTCCTCTTATCCTAAAATAGCACTTGCCACACCACCATTCCTCACACTCGCTCCACTACCGCAATCCTCAAACACCCCCCCAACCACCACCGTATATCTCTTATTTCTATTTTCACTCCTGCCACCACCTCACCCCTACGAACCTTGCAACCACCATCATCGTAGTTACTACTGTTCATCAGAGAGAGAGAGAAATTAGATGTCTTGATAGTATTATGTGTGGCTAATAATGTCATTTCATCCTTTTTATTACTTTTGTTAGAAGAAAAACACTAATAGAGGAAATCATTGTAATTTCTAAAAGGTGAGGGGGAGAACAGTATTAAATATAACCCTCAGGGTGATCAATGGAATTGCAAACAAATATGCGTGTGTGGAGAGCTTATCCTCCCAAACCCCCGACATTCCCTGACAGGCCCCGTCTCACTTGTCTTCCTCCAAATTTATAAAAATGTCTCTCACTGCCCCCCTCTCTCTCATGGGTAGTGCTATGGGTAGCTCATATTTGCACCTCACTTGCACCCCATGGTGAGGTGTCAACACTCTATGGGGAGGTCAATGGGGTCCACCTCAATGACACCCCAATGAAATGTTGACACCTCACCATGGGATGCAAGTGGGGTGCAAATATGAGGTACTCATAGCATTTCCCCTCTCACATCCTCTCACACACGCCTCTCTCTCTCTCTCTCTCTTTCAGTTTTTTATTTATTTTTTATTTTTTAATCAAATTTTTTATTTTTATTAATTTTAATTTTTTTTAGATAAATAATTTTTTTATTATATATTTGTAATATTTTGTTTATTTTTTAATTGTAAATTTTGGGAGTTATTATTTATAAAAATTTAAAATAGTATAAAAATATGAGTTGTGAGGTAATTTAAAGGGAGGGGGAGATTATGACATATGTCAAGAGTTTATGGGGTAATTTAAAAAGAGGAGTGAGTTATGACATGTGTCAAAGGTTTGTGGGGTAATTTAAATAGAGGAGGATGTTATGACATATGTTAATGGTTTGAAAATATAATGGCTGACTCAATTTCAAATAGTTGGACAACACCTGAATTTATCACTGATCAGGCAAACATTTGTTATTTCTTTTGTCATCATACTATTATTGAAAGTAAATCCAATATTTGTTATTTATTGATAAATTTTTAAAGATAGAGACGAAATGTTAGATTGGGTGCGTAGTGTTGGTTGGCAAAATGGCATCGTCGTGGTGAAAGTAATAATTTTTTATGTGTTTAAAAAATTTATATAAAAATTAGAAAGGTGAAAGTAAAAAAAAATTGATTTTTCTTTTTTAATAATAACAAATAGATGTTATTAACAAAAAAATTAATGAATATCTGTGAAAAAAGTATATATATATATAACTAATAAAAATACTAAAAATTAATAAATAAAACAAAAAGATAATTGATGAAAAAACAAAATAAAAATTAAATAAAACTAATGAAACAAAAAAATAATTGATCAAAAAAAATAAATTAATTAAAAAAATAAATAAAACTAATAAAATAAACTAAATAAACTAAATAAAAATTAAATAAAACTGGAAAAAAAAATTGATAAAAAAAATAAAAAAAACTAATGAAAAAAAAAAGAAGTCACTATACAAAAATTTAAAAAAAAAAAAAGAAGAGAGAGAGAGAAAGCAGTGGGAGTACGAAAATAATTTTATGGGAGAGAGAGGGTGGGGCCAGCGGGGTGGGGATGTCAGGCAGGGTGGGAGGATAAAGAGAGCTGCTACGCGCCCGGCGCCCCCCTCTGACAAAACCCCCCTCCCAGCCCCACACCCGAAAATACAATTATGCCCCCCTCCTTTTCTCTCTCCCCAGCCCCCTCTCCTCTCCTCTCCTCTCCTCTTCTCCCCTCCTTGTTTTTTAATTTGTAATTTTTAGTTTATATTTTTTTAATCAAATTTTTTTTATCATATTGCCTCCACAAGGCCCACACCCACTGCTCTCTCTCTCTCACTCTGATTTTTTATTAATTTTTTCAGTTTTGTGTTTTTTTAAAAAAAAATTTATCAGTTTTTTTTTCTAGTTTTTATTTAGTTTTTTTAAGTTTTATTTTTTTATTAGTTTTTTTTTAATAACTTTAAAGTGAGGGGAGATTTTGACATGTGACAAATTTTTTTTAAAAATTAAACAAATAAATAAATAAAAACTAATAAAAGAAAAAAAAGTACATAAAAATAAAAAAAATATCCATTTTAAAAAATATATATATTTCATTTATCAAGTAAAATAATTTTTTTTGTCTTTAGTAATTTTTGTTTTAAATTAGGGTAATTTAAATTGATTAAAAAATAAATAAAATTAATAAACAAAACTATATAAAAAAGGGAGTGAATTGAAGAAAAAAAAACGCAGCTGAAAAAAAAAAAGATTAATTGAAAAGAAAAAAAACGCAGCATAAAAAAAAGGAAAAAAAATTGCTTAAGGGAGAAGGGTGAAAAAACATTGAAGGGGGAGGAGTATAAGGGTAAAATCGCAAGGAGACAATGGGGGATAGGAGGGGGGGGGGGGGGGCGTGTCAGGAAAGGGGCGCGTAGCAATTTACGAGGATAAATTTTCGTGGAGAAATGCTATGGGTACACCCATATAGCACCCTACTTGCACCCTATAGTGAGGTGTCCATACCCTATTGGGGTGTCAGTGAGGTGGACCCCACTGGCATACCAATAGGGTGTGAATATCTCACTATAAGGTGCAAGTGAAGTGCTATATGGGTGTACCCATAGCACTACTCATTTCCGTGTGTGTGTCATTGCAAACAATCTTTAATGGTCCTTAAATCCGTACCCTAATTTGACAGCTTGTCTTGTTATTTTATTGGCATATGCTCCTTCAATACACACAACGCACGTGTTTGATTCTATGGTTAGGATCGTCCAATGGTGTTGAAGTTTGCACAAAATATCTTCACTACGAAATGGACAGTCCAAATAGTACAATCAGTGGTTTGAAGATGTGTAAATTTTTGTTACACAAGTTTCCAATTTTTGGATGTGCCCAAGAAAGTAACTTTTGCCAATTGTTTGGATGAGTATGAAAAATCTGTATTTCGCAGTAATAAAAATCGAATACAAGCATTTATACTTAGTAAAAAAAATGATATACTTATTTTATATTTTAATTATTTTAATTTATCATCTGATATAGTATAATTTATAATTATTCGATGTAACTAAATTATTTATTGAATTCATTATATCAGTATATATGAATGCGCGACATCATATTATAAATAAAAAATGGTCAAAACAAATAATAAGTTTTAAAAAATTTCGTCGTTTTGAAGAACACCAAGCCATTTAAATAAAAAGACTCAAAATGCTATAATTTTAAATATAAAAAAAGTCTAAGCATAATGCACAACTCCAACAAAAACTTAATTTTCAATTACTATTAGATAGTTTTAAAAAAGATTATGGACATTATGTGACTTAAAAGTATTGAGATATCTTAATTCTTAAGTAATTTTTAGTGGAATGATTTATATCAAAGTTTTTTGTAATAAGTATTTTTTTTCTCACAAAAGTATTACTGTTCGCAATTGGATGTTTGTTTAGGCTTTCAAGAAAATTTCAAATAATATGAACAATTGGTCTTTTTTATTTATCTTTTTTTTTTTTAATTTCATGGCGAGATAGTTTTGAAACACTTAAATAAAATCCAGTATAATATTCAAAACAATGTAGTTTTGAGGGCCTAGATGAAATTCGTATTTTATATTCAGGCTCCGTTTGACATCAGTTTTTTTTTTATGTTTTTACTTAAAATAAGTAAAAAAGCCAATCGGAATTGTTTTTTTTGCTTTTTGTTTTTTGCTTTTTATTTTTTTGTTTAATTTTAGCTAAAGTAAAGCCAAAAAAATCAAAAAAATCAAAAAATATTAGCCTTTTTGGTATCAAGCTTAAAAAAAATTTGACTTTTAAGTATTACCAAACGGAGCCTCAAAATGACATGTTTTTGAAATCTAGTGAAATCCTAATTCACATTCAAAATGGTGTAGTTCTGAGGCCTTAGAAGGAATTCATAGTTTACGTTCAAAAAGACTTAGTTTTGAATCTTTTAAAGTGAAATCTTAATTTATATTCAAAATGAGTAGTTTTG
>BRYE01000018.1:20168898-20178898 GCA_030159115.1 Actinidia arguta var. hypoleuca
TTATGTTTTATAGTATAGATAAAAACTATTATTTTCACAAGGAAAGTTGTAAATTAGGAAATATGAAATTATTATTTTCCTTAATAAAATATCAATTTAAAAAAAAAACGAGCCCAAGCTCACTCGCTAGGCCAAAATACAAGCCCGTCCAAAGGCTTGAATCAACCCAAGCTCGCTCAAAGCCCATCCAACCCTGGTCTTTGGGCTAGGTTTGGGATTTTCAGATTTGGGTCGGTCCAGCCCGAGTTCAAAATTTTTCGGGAAGCCAATATGGGCTTGGGTTGGATTTGCCCCAACTCGAGATTTTTAAACTCAAGCGGGCCGAATTTACATCCCTAGTTTCCTACCTCTTTAGGCCTTCTATTCGGGTCTAACTAATTGAACCGAATAATTGGGTTCCAAACCAATCTCCATTACAAGGAGATGCACGAGCAGGGTCAAGTGGGTTTGAGAATTTTTTTTTGAGTAATTTACGGACCAATCTTATTATTGTTGACTTTAAATCATAGATACTTTAAAATAGATGACAATGTCTTTTTATATTTATTTTAGATTTTATAAACATATTTGCCTAGCTTTAGTATTGATTTAACGGAAATCTTAGAGAATTGTGTTGGGGTGTTGATTTGGAGATTCTGGGTAGGGTAAAAAGTTGTGGACCACAGATACAATAGTTCATTTTTCTCTCAATGATTGACTCAATCCTGAGGGATCACTATCCGTCATTTTGGCATTTCCCTTCGTCTAACACATTCGGTCACCACTAGGGACAGAGCTAAAAAATAATTTTAGTGAGGTCAAACTTGTGAAAATAATTTTTTGTGAGTTCAAAACTGTATTTATAATATATTCTAGGGATAAATTATTATTTTTTGTGAGGTTAAAATTATATTTATAATAAATTATACAAGAGCTGATAGTATAATTTTTTTTCTTCAATGGGAATTGACCCCACTCACTCTTATGCTCCTCCATCCTTGGTCACCACTACGACCACCATCATTAGGTCAACTACGTACATAAATGGTGGTGAGTGGTGTGAGGTTGGTGGCATGGCCAATGTTGGCATGCCAGAGGATGGAGGATGGTGGCAGTTACGCGGTAGGGCGATGGTAATGGCAGCAGCTAAAGTAGATGAGGGCATGTTAGATAGTGATTGAACAAGAGAGTTGAAATCATATATATTTGGTAGGACATGTTTGATAACAAATTTGAAGAGTGTGAGTAGACTATGGTTAGTTTTGACAACAGATTTGGAAGGTTAGATTAGATTATTAGCCTTATAAGACCCACTTAGATTAGACTATTAGTTTTATAAGACCCACTCTAATCTTATTCTTATACAAAAATTAAACTTTAATCTATTGAGATTGTGAATTCCCAAAAATAAATAATTAGAAATCGCACGGAAGAAGTGGTATTTCTAATCTATTCCTATGGAATATTAAATCCCTTGGGATTGAGATTGGATTACCAATCCGATTGAATTAAAATCTATTATCAAGGTAATCCAATTGAATTAAAATCTATTATCAAACACGATCTATGAGTCTCGCAAAGCCTACTTTAATCATGTTCTAGTTTATTAGGATTGTGAATCCCCAAAAAATAGACAATTAATAATCCCATTGAAAGTGGTATTCTTAATCTAGAAATGACCATTTTGGCAATGTAATGTGGAGATTAAATTTTATTTTGATTATAAAATTAATTAATTTCATGTGGGCGTAAATGAAATTGTGAGATATTAGTCCATTCCAAAGTTTGGAAAACAAACATTTGTAATAATTATCCATGCGATTCAGAACTTGTAAGCAAACATACTGTGGGTGAAATGGGCTTGGAGCACGTATTCAACGTCCTTCCTAATTCCCTTGGGATTGAGATTGGACTACCAAACCCAATGAATCAAAATATGTTATCAAACATTACCTTAGTGTCTAGGTTCTACAAACGGTAGTGTAGAATAGTGCGTATAATTAGAAAATAAAATGAGTTTTTCCGTAATATGAAACTGCCAAATTGATTTCTGATGTAAATTTCAGTACCATCAAGAAACAAGGACCATACTCGTTTATGGCACCTGAAGCTTGAGAAACCCAACTAAGGGCAAAAGCCGCAAAACAATGTACTAACATAAGCATTGGCGAAGTTGAAAAACAGCCTTGAGATCTACTGATCCAAGTTCCCTAGCTCCCAACCATATGCTAACAAAAATTTATATGGTATACACTTGCTGTATATTTGCTCTCTCTCTCTCTCTCTCTCTCTCTCTGCAGAAGCACTGAGTATGTCATCAGTACTTGCACTGGAATTAGAAGGCGGCCTAGCTTCAACAGTAGGTGGCGGTGGATTCTGTTCCGGGGGAGGTTTTGGCCTGTTTGGATTTACTTGATCAACTTTCTGTGAAGGAATATCAAACTGCAACAACCAACAGAGGTCTTGTATCAAAAGCAGCGTTGCCAACCAACAGCCGAAGGAATATAAGTAATATCTAACAAAAACGGACTAGTTTAGAGACACCAAATATTTACTGCATAAAGCACCGCCTCTCTCACAAAACTTTGGACCCTACACTGTGATGATGTGGGATCCAGGTGTTTTATCGGCAACCGTATCAGTAACAATGATACGGTCATGTATCGGCCGATATTTACTAAATTAATTGTATCGGACGATCAAAATTCCGATACATAACGTATGGGCTGATGTTTAGAACCTTGTTGGGATCAACCAGTGTTGCAAGGTAGACGGTGTTTTATGCAGTGAAGCAGAAGTCTAATGAAAATGTAATGCTTATTCTCTGAATGAAGGAAAAATTATGCTCGCTCAATCTGATGTTCTGTGTCTATTTTCACAATGGGTTTTGTGGAGACAAGCAGCCTGTTCTCCCACGGACTAAAAGTTCAATGAAGCATGTTGAAGGAAGTCCAACCTTTCGGCATAATCATGAGACGAACAAAACCAAATTAGAATCCTTGAGCTCAAACTCACCTTGAAACCACAGCCAGCAACACAAGCATGAAAGCACTCCTGCATGCAGAACAGCAGACCATCAGATGGGTAAAATACTAAACTGAGGACATAGAACCTCAATATATTCAATTATTGGAATAAATCACGATAATTACTGAGTAAAATATTAGCCTAATCCTAGTTATGAAGTCTTTTTTGGTCATCACCTTTTGCAAGAAGAAGACGCCATTTAGCCTCTTCTAAACATTCAATAGGTCAGTAGCATGTTATAGTGATGTTTCTGAGGAGGAAATGCTGATACATAAAAGAAGGGTAAATTACACTTCCCACCCCTGTACTATGCACCCAAGCCTACTTCATATCCTCCAATCAAATATGCAGAGTCAACTATCCACGATTCAAGGTCAAGTGTGAATATGGTCAATTAGGTGAAGGAAAGAGGCCACATAGCCTGTATTGAACAGCAACTTAACCACAAAGCCGCATTAACTTTTGTCGTCATTACGGGAACTATAATGGTAATCATTTGCAAACACTACCAGTATACTCCAAAATTCAGCATACATTTAATTTCTCTTCTTTGTTGACTCCAGCCAAATATTACATGGCTTGAAGATGCTACAATTTCCATTTTTTACAATAGCAAATGATCTTTTAGGGATAGTAGGTCATTGATGACCACAAAAGACAATTTCCTGACCTCTTGTGCAAATTCCTTACCTACTAATTTTCTACAAAATATACCGAAGATTTATTATGCATGCTGATATAGATCATTCACAACGTAACCACATATTCTATTTTCTGCATACTCACTCTCAAAGTGACAGGCTATAAAAGGTCCAACGAAGATGAAATTTAAGACTAATTTGAATGTTTGCTCAAGTTTCAAGGTGAGAACACACACACACACAACTTATTTTGAATTATGTTACACTGTGTCAAGTCTTTAATATATTAAATTTTGGGTAGAATTTGATCTATAAAATTCTCTCTGTGTTTGTGGTAATTTTATACCCACCCATATCAGAACGTTCCTTATCCTCTATGACTAGAAATGTCTGAATGTTCTGACCTTTCTAGCTTCTCATGGGGCTGAAAAGTGATGTTCAAAAATCTAATTTGACACAAGAGCTTCCCTCTCCTATTCTTTACTTCACTTCCTTCTCCCTTAATCTCCAGTACTCAAATATAAAGCTGTTTTTTACTTGGTGCTATCATTGGTAAAGGTTTTGTGGTGTACCAGTTCATACGCGGCTTTGTCCCGACTTTAAATGGACCACCTACTTGTGGATGGTGAGAGTGGTCCCCCAGATTAGTCGGTCTAGTGAGATGGATACCGAGTTATCAAAACAATAAAAACAAAGTCATTAAAGAATGCTTTCAAACAAAGAAAACTATCCATTCTTGACCACGTGGCAGTTCTAACAATTGTTATAAACAAAGTCATTAAAGAATGCTTTCAAACAAAGAAAACTATCCATCCTTGACCACTTGGCAGTTCTAAGAACTGTTATAAGCCTATGGCATTGTTGTATAAAATGCCAGTCTAAGTACTTCAAATATTTAAGTAGAAACAAGATGACAGGCAAAATCACATATTAGAATCACTTTACGAACTCTGGTGACATACAAGCAGAATGAAAAAAGCAGGTGAAGGATCAAAAAACCTCGGAGTAACTGGCAGCACCAGGAGAACGGTCAATATAAGCACTCCACTGCTGGTCCTTTAAAACTGGGTCCTTGTAGCATATCTCATTGCACTCTTCCAAGCCTATGTATCAAGTAACTCTATAAAATTAAATGCTTAAAATCAATTAGAATGACTATAAAACTTTTCATAAATGATAAATAATAGATATTGACCCGATGCACTCTTGTTAACATCAATCTCAACTGATCAAGATCAACAAATCACTGAATAAAACAAACCTAAAAGGATCTTGTAAATTGCTTAAAAATATAGATCGCATAAATTGAAGTGCGTAAACACCATCAGACCAAAAAAACAGATAATAACTAAAAAAGTAATTAAATACGTAGAGAAACTTTTTCCCATTTTATAAAATAAGTAAAGAATAAATTACAGAACAAGGTGCACAAACATATGATGATTTTCTTTTTAGGGTTGGCAAATGATATAAGCTACATATGCCCAGAATGTTATAAAATCGTTATGAAAAGACAGTGCAGTAGCTCCATAAAGATGATGCTCAGTTCAGTATGAGCCAAGCCACTATATTCTTAAACCGCATGAATTAACCAATTCTTCATCCATTAGATTCGAAGGCCATAAATACCAGAAAAACTTAAATTCTCTAAGAAAATAGTCCTTATAAGAAACGAATGCCAACTTCAAAAGCTAACCTTACTATCAAGCAGAACAAGTTAAAAAATGTTAAAACCTACTACAAAGTATGTAAAGGAATCTAAAGCATAAGATATTGGAAAACAGAAAGGAAGAACTCAACTAAAATGTTCATGCAAAACAATATCATCATCTACTTTCCCAGGAAAAGTGACGGATATCATTTGAAAAGAATGTATAAATACCAAAGGAAATGCTAACCTGGAACCCCAGGCCCCACCCCTTCTACTTTTGTATTATGCATTTCTTCAAAGCAACTGGGCTAGATTTCTATAACCTAGTTTGACAAGGCCCGTCATTATTGGCTCAGGTAGTGAACAGGTGGGGTGGATCTAGATAGTACTTTTGGTCCCTAAAAGTTGCTTAGTAAAAATAGTTAATAAAATATGAAGTTGACCGAAGTTAGTTCATTACACTTGCGCTTCCATTGCCGAAGCGTACTTAGACAGTGAAAGAGATCCAGGGAAGTAATACTCTTGTCATAGTTAGGCCCCCCAAAAAAATAAAAAAATGGAGAGCTTCCAATCCGAATTAACAAGTGAGGAATAGAGCAGACAAATACTTACACTCTTCCCATGTTTCACCATCAGCGTCACAACCTTTTTTGCAAAATACTCTCCCTACAAAAAATAGGGCTCAAGTGGTCAGATAAATCACCTTATATGTGCTGCAGAGATCACCAATAGTGGAAGTTCAAAAGAGCAAGAGCTGTGGTAGATGCAAAAGGAATCAAACGAAACCTTGATAACTTCTGAGGATTGCAAATTACAGTTAAGACAAACAAATTTAAGCGCCAAAATTAATTATTTGCTTCATGCATAAAGCACAGTGGTCAAAAAGACTAGTAACTCTAGGAATAAACCTGTTGGCCGGACCTAGTCCTAGGAGTAAACCAAAGTCAATTATCATAACATAAAACAGTGGAGTTGTGTGTCCTGTGCCTTAAATAGTGATATCACATGAGATACTTTTGCATTGTTATCTTTCTTACAACTGTATGATAATGATTTTCAACGTTTTAAAATTTTTGGCAATTATCTAATCAAAAGGAAAAGTCATAAAGTAGCTGAGACGCAAGTTTGAAAATATCAGAACTTTTCAGAGCAATTTTAGACAACACAAATTGATTTGGAATGAAGTGTGAAGGCTTTGATCAAACTACAGTAAATGAAATTTCGAGCCATGTCAAAAAGGAAGATCAACATTCTCGAATGATAGCAGAGTTCAATAGGCGGCTTCACGTTTATCGTCTTCCTTTGTAAAACATTGTAAATTTGTAACCATGAGGCACACACCCGTTAACTGTTGGACTAATCCTCCCTAGAAGATACACACAAACAAAGAAAAGGAACCCTATAATTCACCACTGCAGGCTATAGCACAGGTTCGATTCATGGGAATTAGACTCCACAAAAAATAAAAACTAAGAGAATAATATGTGGGGGTGGAGGTGGAGGAGGCCGCTTCCAAACCCCTAAAGTAAGTGGAGAATCTGTGGAATGGGTACGACCCTTTATATTGGTGTGCTGGCACCTTCAAAATGCAATAATACATGCGGTGGAAACCTGCTACAGAACTCAAAAAACATTTGCCGCAGGAGCACTAGGGTAACTATAACTTCTACCCACCATTCAATCAAAATACTGTGAAAAGATAAGGTCATAATATATGACAAAAGGGAATAACTAAATGACCAAAAACTCGCTTTTTCTTGAACCGAATAAACTTCTTGATGGTATATGAGCCCAAAGCATTATGTATAGGTTAATAAAGAAGCTGGAACTCTGATTATAGGTTACTAAATTGAGTGGAGACTTTGAAGGGAAGCCGTGACCTCTTTGGGCACAACTTTTGACGCGATGCCACTCTGAATTGTGGGACATGTTAAAGTATCAAAGATGGTCATGGCATATCCCTTTAGATTTAATCTTCCTTTTTAGACACATGAAACATGATTATTTCAGGCGGAAAATATTTCAAAGTACAGCAAAAGTACATCAGGATTACAAAGACTTGGCAATTTTCCAAAAATAGAACTTCGGGCCATACTCGTACAAGTGTGACAAAACCATTATTTCCAACTTCATAAAAGGAGATGCAAGAATAGGAAACAAAAAATAATTCTGCACAGAGTAAGAAAGATGATGATGTCATCAAAACATCATATTATGCATTAGACGCATGCTCGTGTCTGTGTCCAATGGATTTTTGATAAGACATCATATTTTGTATTTGATGCATACTCATGTGTCCATGTCCAATAGATTTTCTGTAACTCACCCCTTGTGGATGCTTTCTTATGGATTTTCTTGGGTTTGTATGGGCCATGTCAAGATGAGACTAGCAGAAACTGTCGAATTGAATTAATGGAAGGTTTCAACCAGGGCCGGCCCAGGGGTGAGCCCAGCTAGCCCATGGGCTTGGGCAACCCCCCTGGGTAGGGGCAACCATCCGGCCCAAATTTTTTTTTTTTTTAAATTATTTGGGTTTTTATTATTCGAATTAAAACTATAAGGATCAAATTAGAATTATGGGTTAAACTATAAGGACCATTGGTGTAATTTACCAAAATCTGAGCCTAAGATACGCAGCACTCTGTCACATCGGAGCCTTCAACCCACACCGCCATACGCAATACACAGTGTACTGTGTTCCTCACCTTCTTTGTGTCTCTCTCTCCTCAGACTCCTCCCTGAGTCCTTCACCTTCTTTCTCTCTTCCATCCACACGGACCACACTCCACAGCCATCGCCCGTCGGTCACCGTCGTCACCGACTCACCGAAGTCCGAACTTGCTAAAGCAGAGGCCTCAGACAGTAAGGTGTGTACTATTTTCTAGCTATTCGATGCTTTTCTCTTCCCCTTTCATTAGTTGATTAGTTCAAAAGTTAAGTAAATAAGATTTGCAAGCTAGAAGTCCTTCCTCAAAACAGTCCAGTGCATTCAAATTTTCAAAACTACAACTGTTTAACAATGGAAGAAAGGAAAAATCCCAATAAAATGGGCTCTAGAGTTGTAATAATTTTCAATATATTTGGACTAGGAACAAACTAAACAAAGCTCTTTTAGATAAACAAAGCTAGCTGTTTTTTTGTAGATAGGAAGGGATTGTAATATCCTAGCTCTTTTAGATAAACAAAGCAAGAAGGAGTTGTTTTCTTTGAATCGGATCGTGTTAATCATAAAGCACCATAACCGATTATATTTTGATTTTTATTTTTTTGATGTAATTCAAGTTAAAAGCATAATGTAATCTTGATTTTAATTTTCTATTATAACTTGTAAGACTTCTTTTGGTAATACATTCATAGTACGAGGGCAACTATATTTTGACCGGGCTAGGGCAACCCAAATATCGGGACCGGCCCTGGTTTCAACAAACGGGGTTAGCCATGTTGCCGTGGTGTGAGGGTGTCAACTTCAATGTTATCCGATTACCAGAGGAACAACGTGTTTGTGACCACATACATCTCTACGGCTATGACCTATGAGGGAATTCTCGGATTCCACCGAAGCCAATCACTTGATTAATTTGCCACTTTGGAAGGCCGCATATACTTGGAGGAGTAGCAGAGACAAACCTCTTTTTCATGGACTAATACAATCTTGGTGACTCTAGATTGGGAGAAATATTTCCTCATCCCAACAAATGGTTCTCCCCCGACCCTGTGTCTGATCATGTGCTCATGTTGCTTGATTTTGTGGGGGAATAGCGTCGGGACCAAGCCTCTTTCCTTTGAGAATATTTGGTTAAAATGGAAGGATTTAGTGATAAAGTTTGTGGTTGGTGGCAGCATTATTAAGTCGTGGGGATCCTGGGCATATCCTGGCTTAGAAATTGAAGTTGAAACAGAAGGTTTGAGGGTGGGAATTGGGAAGTTTTTGACGTGGTAGTTCATAAGTCTAAATTGTCTAATGCTCTACGCAAAACTAAGGAAATTGATAATAGATAAGCTGATATGAAATAAGGGAGGACAAGGGGAAGTTGAGAGAGGAAGCTAAAGGGGAGCTAGTAAAAATTATTTGGAGGAAATAAGCTGGAGACAGAAAGGCAAAGTCACTTTTGCTGAAAGAGGGAGATAGGACCACAAACTTCTTCCACTAAACGGCTAACACTCATTGGAGACGCAATCATATTGGGAATTAGTAATGGTGTCATAACCTCTAATTTGGTGGAAATTCAAGATGTGTTGTGCATTCTTATGAGAGTTTGTACAAAAAGAGACTAGTGTATGAAGGCCTAAGTTGCATGGCCTGCCCTTTTAGAGGATGACAAGGTTTGTCTAGATCATCCTTTTTCCGAAGAGAATGTGTTAGATGCCTTGAAAGCTTGTAATGGGAATAAAGCTCCCCTGGACTGGACGGTATGACTACGGCTTGGAACACTATTAAGGGAGATGTGATTGCATTGATAAGCGATTTCTATGATCATGGGACCTTTACAAAGAGCCTTGATGCAACGTTCCTTTCTATGATTCCTAGAAAGGGATGGGTGGTACATTTGAAGGATTACCGTCCTATTAGCTTGGTGAGGTGCATATATTAGTTGTTGGTTAAAACTTTGGCAATAAGGATGACACGTAATCGAAAGTTCAATTTTTGATTAACAGAATGAGTCTGTTGGTGGGAGGCAGGTCTTAGATGCAGTACTTGTTG
>BRYE01000018.1:20191398-20193898 GCA_030159115.1 Actinidia arguta var. hypoleuca
AAGCTCAAAAGAGTGGGTGGTTTTTGTCTTGGCAATACAAGTTTACCCGATTTCAGATAAGCAGCACATAAACAAGTTGTAGCTACTTTGGGCTATTGAGCAAGTTTTTAGTTTGTTTGTTTTTTTGGCCGGAAAAATGTTGGCAGTGTTTGACAAATCGGTCGGAAACCCGCCAGAGGGGCTGAGTCTGCCTCTGAAGGGGCTGAGGCAGCTGTCGGAGTCGAAAAGCGGGGAGGAGGTGGTGGATATTTTCCAGTCATGGAGGGCAGATGCAACCTTGTACAAGGTCCCAAATGGGAGCTCTATGGCCCTGTCACATGAGGATGAGTGTCCTTTGCATCCTCGGTATGCTTCTTTCAATCCAATTGTGGTGATACTATTTCTTTTTTTTCATTTACGTACTTGACTTTTATAAAAACAAAAAACAAACACTTTATTTTTTTTTGTTTTTATTATGTAGTAATTGATTGATTGCCTAAACTACCCCCAATGAGAAAGAAAAGAGCAAAAGCGTAAAGGGCAATTTAGGTTATTAGTAAAAGTAATAGGGGCTAAAAATTGTCAACCTTCCAAATTCTATTTGATTATATATATATATATATATATATTGGTAGATTTAAGAGTGATTTTGTACGAGGAAACTAGGAATATAGAGAGAAAAGAAACAAGTAATAATAAAAAAAATTATATTATGGTGTCAATAAGAAATTAACATAGATTCCAATGTTAAAAATCTTGCCAAAGACAAAAAAAAAAAAAAAAACTTCAAGACCCTCTTTATAATGAATAAAATTTAAAATGTAACATATGTAATCAGCAAAGACCACATAAAATTCAACTAAATACATTAGGTATGAAATTACGAAAATTATTAAATGAGGAACGAAAGTGACACAGAGTGAACATTTTAGGGACATTGACATAATTTATCCATTTACTAGTAATTGATGATAACATATAACCGTTGTTCCTAATAATTTTTTATCTAAATGTAGATCAGGGATAAATCTATTCTTAAGAGTCTGATTTTATTAACCGTACAAAACCATTCTTTGATGGAAACAATGAGGTATGTTACTTTTTTCTGAATTTAAAATGAATGATTCAGATTTATTTAAGTGTGTCGGAGATGTTAATGTGTATCATCCATTTTAAGTTTGAGGCTCTAAATTCGGGACAGTAAGATTTCTCATTATTTTATGTGCAACTCATCCTATGTTTTTAACAAATCCCATGAGTTGATTTTGTTCACCCGGCAGAAATCCAAAAGGAAAGGCAGCCTTCTACAATTTGAGATTATTGTTCTTGCTTTTGGCTAGAGTGGAAATAACTCCTAGCTCAAATTAAAAAAAAAATTCCTTCTTAATTTGTATGTTTTAGGTCTATTGTTGTGGTAGACGATGTGTTCTGCATTTTCGTCGGAATGCTAGAGAACACTTGTGAGTTGAGACGACATTACGGCCTCTCCAGGCAAGCAACGGAGTCCATGGTAGTGGTGGAAGCTTACAAAGTCCTAAGAGACCGGGCGCCGTACCCTCCTGACCAAGTGGTCCGAGGCCTCGAGGGTTCGATGCCAAATTCAGTACCCTTTTTCTAGCCAGGGTGAGTCCTAAAACAAATCTAAGTTGCACTGAATTTTACATTGTTCTTGACATCATTTACATTGAGTTGCTTGAAGTTGCAATGAATAGTACCTTTTTCTTGAAATATTTTACGTGAATTTGCTAGAATAAATCACAAATTTATTACACTTTTAAGCCGTCCAAACCGACTTGTGAACACTCCTATTATAGGCCAACAACACACAGATAACGAGGGTAGGGACCTTTTCATGTGCCCATAAAATAGCCTGTTGTGGACAATAGGTACCTAGTTCAAATCAATAAAAGCACTAGGCCGGAACATAACAAAAAGCATATTAGCAAAATTAGATGCATCAAAATGGTCCATTGTCAAAATCATCACTAACAAGAATGAGCCCAAAAAATACTTCAATGTATTTGATAGTCGAACTAATCCGGTAATTAACTTTAAAAAAAGGTCACTAAATTGTGCCTTTTTTCTTGAAAATTTTACTTGAGTTTGCTTGAAATTGCTTGCTTCATGAAATACCTTCAAACTTCATTGTGTGAAGAAGTGATTTACAATGCCAATGTACACGAAGGATCTGATATGTTAGGAATTTTGGATCCCACAAACGCTAACGGAAGCACACCCACGCACAAATAAAAAGAAAAATCATATAGAAAATTTACGTGATTAGCACAAATCTGCCTACATCCACGAGCAAGAAAAAAATTCCACTACGTCGTTATGGAAGAGTACAAAGCAACTCCATTCTCTCTAAAAGTTATCCCTCTCTGTTATTTCCCATAAACCCTAGAATTCCCATAAGTTCCCTTTTATAGACAAACCCTAGTACCCCATATAATTAGAAAAACTCTATACATAAAAAATAATCATACGAGTCCCGCGAAATAAAACACACACCCAACATGAT
>BRYE01000018.1:20201398-20208898 GCA_030159115.1 Actinidia arguta var. hypoleuca
TAAAAATGAAAAATATCAAACCGAGCTTCTTAAAAAATCAAATTTTTTTATTTTTTTAAAATTATTCGTAACTCCTAAATAGAAACTGAAACTATAACAAATACTCAGATAAGTATTCACTTTTTACCTCCACCAAATTTACCACAAGTAAAAAATAGGAAACTAGAGGGAAAATCATAAGCAATATTCTTCATCTGCTCTTCTAGAAGGCCTTGCTCAGCAAATCTCGAAAACGAAGATTTAATTAATTAATTAATTAATTAATTAATTAATTAAATAGAGTTCGAAGAAAAGACAGAGTGTTACGTGTCCCAAGTTCAAGCAATTGTTTTCGCCGTTGATTCCAAACTTGGTCGGCCCGCGTGTTTGCGGAAACAATACTTGACGTTTAAGACCTGATGAACACGTAGACTACAAACCCATCCCAACAAAACCTCCTTTCTAGAAGACCCACCAAAAATGCAATTGCTCCTTCCTAATTCTATTATAATAAAAAAAAAAATACTATTTTTTTTTAATTATATTTTATAATTTTTTTCAACGATTATATTTTTGAAATGGTGTAGTATTTTCTAAAGGGTTTATTTTTAAAATGATTATATTTCTAAAAAGGTCTTATTATTCAAACAGTGATATTTTTCAAAAATATATTTTAAAAATGGTCATATTTTTGTTTGAATTGTTATATATTTAACGGTTATATTTTTATATAACTCTTAATTGAACAATATATAGATAGAAGTGTAAATTTAGAAAGTTGATTAATACAACTGGAAGCGGAATGATCTACAAAAGTATTTTAATAAAAGGGGAGGGGTGAAAAATATAATTCATTCATTTATATATAGCTAATCAACAGTTTCTAGTCATATTTGAACAGGAATGTGGCAAATTTAAAAGTTTGGGTTATTTTAGTTAATCTGATGTGAATCATTTTTAAAGTTTTAGTTGGCTAAATTAGCCTAAAAAGGCTTTTATCCAATCTGAGAGCATCCACATCAACTTCACTAAACTTAAGTCAAATTATAATTGAAAATTCACATACTTTATTTTAACTAGTTATTTTTTTAACCCTAATTGCATCAACATCTTTATTCTAACTATATTTTCTTATAATGTTATTTCTTCACTATTTTTTATTATATCCTGCAAGTTATTTTTCAACTTGAAATGATAACATTATTCCAACGGTGATATTTTTTAAGAATATGTTTTTAAAATGATCATTTTTTAAAAATTGTCATATTATTCCAATGTTTATTTTTTTAAAAAAATTATTTTTAATACGCTTATATTTTTTTATAGTTATATTGTTATGTGGTCTCACAGAAAGAATTCTCATAATTCTTAACTGAATGGTATATAGATGAAATGACCAAATTTAAAGAGTTGATTGATAGAATTAGAAATGAAAGATTTAAATGATATATTTTAGTATAAAAGTGTAGGGTGCAAAATATATTTTATACTCTAAATACCATATGAACAGCCTAGTAAAAAATGATTAAGAACTATCGCAAATTTAAAATTTTAATTATTTTAGCTAATTTGATATAAATCATTTTTTAGAACTTTTACTAGCTAATTTGGCCAGAAAGGCCATTTGGCCATCCTGATGTGTATGATTTTAGGCTCCATTTGGTAATATTTAAAAGTCAAGTTTTTTTTACGTTTGTTATTAAAAAAGTCAAGATTTTTTTTTTATTTTTCTGGATTTATTTTAGCTAAAAATAAACAAAAAAAATAAAATTTTCTATTTTTTTGCTTTTAAATTTAAAAAAAAAATCAGCTAAAAAACTAGTACCAAACGCCGCCTTAAATGGTTTTGTTTCATAGCTCTATGAGATCAAACCCACGACCTTTACCTTTGGGGCTATTATTGCACTAATGTTTATGTTTACTCTAGTGATTTATAAACTCGTATTTTTTCTATATGTACTTTTTTTGTTTTTTATTAAAATAAATTTATTTAAATATTTTTTTTTAGTAATTTTTAAAATTTTTGAAAGATAAACAGAGGGATATGAATACATTAAAAGATGTCATTTTTTAAATTATTTTGGCAATATTCAGTTGATTCTATCAACCTTAATGAAATAGAAATTGACAAGGGTTTTAATCGTGGCTTGATCAAAACTTTAAAGTTTAATTTGTTACAATTAAAATTATAGAGTTTAATGTGTTATTGAGATCACACCCTGCTTTTTTTTAAATTCTCATAGATATTTTTTTAGTTAATTTTATTTTTGAGTTTTTTCGTATTTAGTGAAATTTTTTAAATCATTTGATAAATACTTTTTTGTCTCCTTTTAACGAGAGGAGTCTAAAAACGTTAAAAAAAAATAATTTTTTAATATATTTTTAGATTTCTCTCGACAAAAAAAATTAAAAAAATAAAAAATTTTGATTAAACGATAAAAAAATACACTCAAAATAGAAAAATTCAAAACCTAGAAGAAAAAAAAATAATTTAGGCCAAACTGGGCTAAATCCAATTGTGGATAAAATTTGTTCTAAACACTAGTACAATTGAGAAATGTCATATCATATTTTAGGAGTTCTCGATGGTTCTATTCAAAGTTTGATCATATAATCCAAAGTGTTGACCCTCCAGATGAATGCGACAGCCTTTACTTGGGTATTTCCGAGAAACGAAGAGCACCCTAAAGACCTACCTCGTCAACTCTGGGGTTGCGTGGTCAAGTTGCTGGACAACCGGTCCTCTAAAGTAATTTTTTGGCATACAAAACTATGTCGTTTTTGTCATGTATTATTAAAATAACGTCGTTTTATATATTTCAGAACTATTCCATTCAAAAATTACTTCAGATGGTCCAAACTTATGTGGCGGCAGAGACGGAACTAGGATATGGTAATCAGGGCCGGTCCCGACGATCGGGTTGCCCTAGCCCAATCCCAATTACACATGTAGAAATTTTTGTTTTACGGTCAAGTTTGAGTTAGTTTTTTTTCTTCTTTTTATGAGATTTTTTTGTTGTTTTAATTTTTAAATTTTTTTATTTTTAGTATACTTTTTATACCATTTAGTTAAAATTTTATACTTTTCTTTTAAAATAAAAAATCTTGTGTGAAATTTAAATAAAAATTCACTAAAGATAAATAATTTAGCTAATTTATCAAGTTAAAATAACATAATTTTTTTTTTATAATTTCAATTCCTCTCTTCAAAAAATCAGAGAAGTGTAAAATTTTGATCTAAAAGTTAACAAACTTTTCACAAAACTAATGGAGCCTAATTTTAAGCACATTTGGGTAAATTTCACCAATGGTCCTTGTAGTTTGAACATAAATTTAATTTGATCCTTATAGTTTTAATTTGATTAATAAAATTCCTAATATTTAAAAAAAAAAAAAAATTTTGGACTGGATGGTTACCTCTACCCAGGGGGGTTGCCCAAGCCTATGGGCTTGCTGGGCTCACCCCTGGGCCGGCCTTGATGGTAATAGGGGCCATGGCCCCCCTCCCCAACTTTTCAAAAATTATAAATTTTGCTTTAATTTTATTTTTTTATATTTGGCCCCCCTAAAAATATAAAAAAAAATCCTAACTTTTATATTTTTTATATTTTTAGCCTTTCTTAAATGATATTCTTAACTCCGTACCTATGTAGCGGCATAGTCATCAATAACACATCAACTAGGAGTCCCACCCAAAGATTCTCTCTTCAAACACAATCCATCCAGATTCTCTCTCCAAATACGCAACTTCTCTATCCTTTCCAATTTTTATTACCGAATTTTTTTCAATGTTTAATCTAAAGTTTATATTCCTTCCATTCCTCTTTACGAGATGAAGTTGAAACGTAAAGTTTTGTTTAAATTTAAAAAAATTAATTCAAAAAAATAATTATCTTATTTGTCGAGTAAAAATAGTATTTTTAAGATTTTTTAGTAATTTTTTCTTTCCAAATTCAAATAAGGTTTCTATATTTTTAAATTCATTTCGTCAAGTTTGATTAAGCACACTCACTAAAAAAAGCTCTGAAACCAAAGCAGCTAAAGAAAAAGTTAATACACGACACCAATCAAATTATCTGGGGGACGAAAAAATTGCGAAGCTTCGTGATTTATTTTTTTAATCTTAGATTCTGAAGCACGGCTTGTATCACACTCCGTAGACAACTGATGCCATGACGTGCACGTCGTGCTGAGAAACTATGAATCCGAATATTTCTACCCATAGAATGTGACACATTTTGTTGAAATTTAGTTCAACGAGTTTGAAATTATAACAGAAGATTAGACCACGCATCACACATGCCTGACGAACAGGGTCAATTAGTTCCCTATATTTTATGCACCACATGAAAAATCATAGTTTCGATCAGGACGATAAATTCGGCCCGCCAGGTACGAAATGAATCGGGTTCGGATGGGCATGGCTAAAGCCTACTGGGATCCCGCTTTATATCGAGTCAAGCCGGGCCAGGCCAAACTCGAGAAACCCCAGGCTCATGCCCGACCCAATGCCCAGGGGTGGACTGGCTTTGGGATCTAGGTGTGGACTTTATCGCAGTTAGGCGGTCTTAATTCAGACTATGATTTGTAATTTTACTAGGCAGGTTTGGGCCAGGTGCCCAATTGGGCTGGGCTTCAATGTGGACCTCACAAATGGGCATTAAAAGAAAACTTTGAGCCAAGTTTTGACACTTAGACTTCAGGTTCAAACACCTAGGCTCAAGCCCAGTCCGCAATATTAGGGGCAAACTTTGAGCTATTCGCATGCTCATGCTCTTTTTACTACCCTAGTTTCGGTTCTTGCCAATTGTGTGTTGATCTTTCTCGGCTTATATTTGATTGTAGTTTTTTCAGTCAAATTATAAAATTATACTATATATGTCTCCTCTTCTAATAAAATATCATTTCACTTCTAATTGTGTCAGTCAAATCTTTACACAAGCCAAGTGTTAATTTGATCATTTTCTCATGCTGCTATTCAATTAAAGGCCTCTTCGCCTCTTTTTGTGAGGTCATTGGGCCACTTTTCACCACTTGATTGATCGACATATAGACAGAGTTGGCCCCTAACCTAAAGTGCAAATGATGAATTGACCCAATAAACATGAAAGGCGCAAAATGAGATTTGAATGAACGTACAAAAAAGCAAAGTGCAACAAATTGGTGTTGCTAAGTTTATTGTAGTAATCAATCAGGTTAGCTCAATTGGCCATCCTAGTATACTTCCACATGGGAGGTAGAGGGGCTAATTCTTGCCAAAGGCAATGATAAAAAAAATATTGCAAAACAATTATCAGACCAGATTTCTCGCCATCCATTCCTCACACTCAACCCCACAGCAAGTAAGAAAAGCCCAACCTTGGCGAAATCCGACTGGTGGCCAGGGTTGTGCTGAAACCCCAGTAGCCGAAACACAAAATTCTGTATCTCCAATCATACAGAAATTCAAGAATCAACAAAAATACACCTTTGTTTCCGATTTAATTCAATGATTATTTCCGATTTTCTCAACTGGGTATTCAATTAAGAATTCAAAACCAAGTAATAAGAGTCCAACCTCCAAAATCAGACTGCTGAAACCCCAGTAGCCGATACACAAAACTACCACTAGAATCACAACAGTTGTTTAACTTTGTATCTCCAATCACTCTCTAACCGGGTATTCAATTAAAAAACCAAAAGCAAGTAATATGAGCCCAACCTCGGCAAAAGCGGACTGGTGACCGGGGTTGTGCTGTTACTCAGGGCGAATCTCAATGTCAAAGGACTCGTGGACGATCTCCTGCATAGTGTTCTGAATGAACTCGTCGAAGGAGTCGAGCTGTTGGCGCACTAGACCCTTCTCTTCGAAGTAGGCGCTGATCACGGCCCATGCGTCTTCCTGAGTGATCTCTTCTTCTTTCTTGTCGTCATAGGAGGGTTCATACTCTTCTTCTGAATCCATTGTTGAAGAAAATTTTGGAGCTCGGAACGTGGGGATAGAGAATCGGTGGAGGGTTTTGGAGACAGAGAGAGAGAGAGGAGTTTGAAATTGAGTAGCCGTGGCACAGGAGGAGTATTTGCTCTAGTAAGTAGTAAGTTCCACTTTGAGATAATGATTTTATTTATTTATTTATTTATTTAAATTGTTGGAAAAAGTATTAAAAAATAGGTCCTTCTAAGGAGCACAAAATGACAAAAAAAATTAGTTTTTGATGCACTTTCCATACTTTTCAATACATTTTCACATATTTCTATACACTTTTCTGTACACTATCGATAGCTCATTGGGCTGTTTTTAGCATTTCTCTTAAAAAAATTCAAAGTTTGATCTTAATAACAAATTAAATTTTACAATTTTATTTGTAATAAATTAAACTCTAAAATTTTAATTTGTTCATAATTAAAATCCTCATTCGGTATTTATTTCATTAAAATTAATCGAATCAATTAATTCTTGCCAAAAATTTAAAAAATAACGTCTTCCAATGTTATCACCCTTTAATCAATGCAATTAAGGCCCATTTGGTAAACATTAGTTGATTCTATTAACTTTAATAAAATAGAGACTAACGAAGTTTTTTTTTGTATTTTTTCCTAAATTATTTTTATTTTTAATGAAATTTTTAATCACTTTCTTATTAATTTTTATTTTTTTAACTCATCATGGTTTGAGGAGTTTAAAAGTAGTTTTTTACAAAAAAAAAATTGGATTAATTTTTGTTCTTTATAAATATTTGTGATTCTTCTAATCAAGATGAACTAAAAAGTTAAAAAAATGACCAAAATAAGAAAAATCCAAATAAATTAATTTTATTCCAAATTAGGAGTAAATTTCACTTTGTTTAATGTAAATTTCATTTTATCTACTCAATGAATTTTGAGTAAAATTATATCTAAAAAATCATATTTTCTATGTTAGCTAGCAATTTTTTTACTTTACTCTATCAAATTCTCTATTTTAACTATATTAATACGTCATTTCTTTATTTGTTTTCTACTATTTTTAAACATATTCCAACACATTTTTATTATGTAAACGTAATAAAATAGTGAATAGAGAGTAAAAAAAATTATTGTGCTACTGCAACTATGTTGAAATGTTGGAAATATCGAAAATTATGAATATAAAAAAGTTATTCAGAAACTATGGAAAACATAATTTGATCTTATAGAACAATCAAAATTTTGTTCGAATATATTTTTTATAAACTCTCCTATTACTATTACTTTCGTCTCTCTCTTTCTAGATATCTAAAATTAAAAATGAAGTTCATATTTATAAATTTATGGACTCATTCGATAAATAAAAGAACTTGAGAAGCTAAACCGAGATTTCGTATTCTTTTTCGGCTTCATTTTATAAATACCCTCTGAACTATTGTATTTTATTATTTTTTATCTCTTTATGTAAAAAGTAAATTA
Source organism: Actinidia arguta var. hypoleuca (assembly GCA_030159115.1). Classification (NCBI taxonomy): domain Eukaryota; kingdom Viridiplantae; phylum Streptophyta; class Magnoliopsida; order Ericales; family Actinidiaceae; genus Actinidia; species Actinidia arguta. The sequence goes on from BRYE01000018.1 coordinate 20,208,782, forward strand.
TATTGACCCTTTAATAATTTAATTATATTGCTTATATCTCATCCATTACTAATCTGTTTGAAATAGTGATAAAAATTGATCACGTATTGTCCATGTACTTAAATTAAATGCCCTTAT
>BRYE01000018.1:20218898-20221398 GCA_030159115.1 Actinidia arguta var. hypoleuca
GGGAGTATAAGTGAAGTTTTTCCTATAATAAATCAAGCCCTAGAATTTTAATTTGGTCACAATTAACGTCATCTGTCAACTTTTATCCACCTAGGATGGATAAAGTTAACTGATTCTTGTAAATGTTTTTTAGAAACGTCTTTTGATGTTTTTTTTCTCTCTTTTAAAGCATTGAAAATAAATCATAATTGAATTAATTAATACTTTAAAAGCATGATAAATGTCAAACAATATCGTTTTTTTAAGTTTTTGAAATGAATCAATTAATTTCGTCAATACTATCGGACAAAATTGATTGATATTTTTAATTGTGATCAAATTAAAACTATAAAATTTAATTTATTGTCGAGAACAAACAAACCCTGAGTTTTTTTTAATTTTTATTTTCCTCAAAAGTTTTTTCTCCTTTAAAGAGATAAAGTGTAAATTATCCCAAAAATTTTCAAGTACAGCCAAAAGCAAACTGGCAAAGCTAAAAGGTCATTCACGTGTAAAAGCCAACGTGCTGGTGGGTCCACGTGGATCACACTCACGTTACTTATCCAAGATACTCTGACTCGGAATCGCATCCGTCCATTTCTTGTCGGGCCCACGTTCAAATAAGAATTTCTTTCTGCATTATTGGACCCACTTGCGACTATCATTTATGTCTTAAATAATATAGGAAAACCAATAATAATCTAAGACTCCGTTTGATATTAGTTTTTGGTTAATTTTTTTTAAAATTTTTAAGTAAAAAAATTAAAAAAATTAGCATTTTTGTTTTTCTAATTATTTTTAGCTAAAGTAAAATCAGAATAATAAAAAAGTTAAAAAATTTTAATTTTTTTTGATAACAAATTAAAAAAACTTAATTTTTAAACATTATCAAATGGAGCCCAAGCTATGATGTACCCAAACTGATAGGATAATGACGAGAACACCCTGTTTGGTATAGTTTGAGATTTTGAGATTTTTTAGTTTTTATATAAAAAAATTATATTTTTGAACTTCTCTTATTAGGATTCATAAAAAAAGTATAAAATTCTTATTAAACGGTTAAAAATATTATTTAAAACGAAAAAAATTAAAACCCAAATGAGCTAAAAAGTCTCGAAAGAAAAGTTGGCCAAACGGATCCTAATTCTGTCATAATATAGATGCGTTTTATGTTATGCAATTTCAAACAAACTACATTTTTGTAAATAAAAAAAGTAATAGTTATTACTTTTTTGTAAATCGGTACTAGCAAAAAAAAAAAAAAAACCGTTGGCAATTTACGTAATATTATTATATATATCCAACCACCTACATTTATATCATCACAAATTTAAAAACATTCCAAAGATCATGTCATTATGTTAATCATGGTAAATTTAGGCAATATTGATTTTCTCTTTTGAACCTTTCCTTTTTCATAACGATTGTAAGAAAGGATAAAGTAATTTCATAAAACTTTAAAAAAATTGAAAAGTCGAAAGTAGTGAACGCAACGGAGAAAGTTGCTCTAAAAAGAGAAAGCCTACAATCGTTGTGAAAGAAAACGAAGTGATCGAGCCAACGAAAAAAGAAAATTAGAGTTAGATTTCAAATCGCTAAATCAAATAACGTGCTCCGTAATATTTTTTTCAAATTGGACATTAATCATTGGCTATCAATGTCTGATTGCATGGTCCAATTAATTTTATTTATTTCATAAATAATTTGCTCAACGATCTCACTAAATGATCAGTTAAAATTACTAAGGTGAACTCGGAATGGACCTACCCAATCCTCACACCAGTAACCTCAGTTCTCTTACAAACTTTCCATATTCCTCCAATCAATTATATAAATTAAATTCCGTAACTGTTAAAGATTAGGAAGCAGAAACTGCCCAATCAAACAACCCAAAAACTAGGGTTAGGGCTTCTAAAAATGCCCACAACACATATACAGATATATATATTTTTATATATCGAATCTGTGTTTATCTATGTGGCATTTGTTTGTACTCTATCCAGCGACTCTGGTTTCTGTTCTTATCCCCAAAAGTGAATATGAGAGAGAGAGAGATGTTGGATATTCCAATTTGAGTCCCCCACGTGTTCTCTTATTGGTCGCTTAAACCCCACGCTCCGTTACCGATGCGTGGTCTTTCACGCATTTCTCTGATTGGACCGGTCCGACCCATCACCATAGGCCGCGTTTGGCATAATAACAACTTATTTCTTACTTTTTTGTTAGATAAAACAAAATTAAATAATTTACTACACTTTTTTGAACCAAAATTGGTTCGATGCTCTCTTTGGTTCAATTTTCAGAATCTATTAAGCAGAATAATTTTTTAAAAATTAGCTTCGTGAACAAAAAAATTGATGATATCTTTTTAATATTTTTTTAAAAATGCTTTCAATTTTTTTCAAAAAAAAAAATTTCAAAAACAAGTTTTGAAAACCATAAACGAAATAATTTCTTCTTTAAAATTATTATATATTTTTTAAAAACTGAATCAAATAGAGTTTCTTGAATATAATTATAA
>BRYE01000018.1:20291398-20298898 GCA_030159115.1 Actinidia arguta var. hypoleuca
GCGCCCGCCCGCCCACCTGAAGCCCTTTTTAAGCCTGGCCAATGAGCCCGAGCCTGCCAATATGTTATGTGGTGGGCTTTGGCCGGCCTGAATATCCGCCCAATAAATAGTCGGCCCCAAAATAGTAACCAATAACACTGTCACGCGCACTGTCCCACGACTCACACTCAGTCCCCCACACCCACACCCACACCCACACCCCTATTCTATTAGGAAACTTCTGTAGTCCCCCCAACCCCCCAGACTTTGCAATTGCAAATTTTTTTACAAGCCAAAGCCTTGCCGACCAACCTTATAAAATGAACAACTCGAACCATTGAGGCGGATTGAAGTGGGGCCACCATGAAGCCACCGCAAGGGTGTCCAAACCTTGGTGGAAAAAACTATTCCTAGTTAAAAGTGTACAAACAGTCAACTGGACTGCACTAGTTAATTTGTTCATCCGAAATGAACAACATAGCATTTTTGTTGTTTCTTTAATGCAATGTGGGGAAAGAAGAGATTAAAGGAAAAGTATAACTACACCAAATAAGCACCGTTTAAGGCTTGGGGTCAAGGGGATTTGCCTGATCGTTAACTTTAGGGCATTAGAATTAGTAGAAGTGCGAGCAAACTGGACTAGATACCCGGTATACAAAAAAAGCACCTTACAAACCTTGTAGGCTATCATGATTCGGAAAATAATTCATATATAAAATATCATAAAAATAATGTAACAATGGCATTTTGGTAAATCAAAGTTACCTTGATGGGTATTTCTTTTTTCCCCCCAACTAAATTCCTAATCCAAACGCAGCCTAAAAAAAATATCTACACTTGCAAATGGGCCTGGACTGGGTTTCCTTTTCAAAAATATAAAGATGGCTACCAGCCCACTTAGACTGCAAAAAATAATACCACACACTTTAGGAATAATAAATATTCAGAATATGATTTTTCTCATCAAATTAATGACCATCGTGATAATAGTATATTAAGAAGAAAAAAGAGGTAAGAGACAATGTATTTTGTGCAATGCATATTTACATACGGTAGAACTCACAAAAATTTGTTACTAAGCTAGAAAGAAAATATATCTAATTGAATATACTGCTCAATGCCTTTGCTCTTTTTTTCATCTTCCCTTTGTAACAACTTGCAAGACCCAAAAAGTTTTTTGTTTTCAAAAACCTAATTCATGAACTTTGGGACTTCAGGGACGTAAATGATGTTACACACATTTAGGTCACTTTTGGTTAATTTTGTATAAGTTCTTCATTTAGTTTTCTAAAACAGATTTAAACAATAATAATTCCTAAATGGGAAATTTAGACCTCAAGACCTTTTCCGATGAAGTTTTGTTATTGGAAACTAATGAGAAAATCTTATCATGCATAAGACTAATGTCCCATTTCATTGGGATGATGAGTTTAAATTGAAGGCAATTGAGGGTCAACTTTCTAACGCTGTGTTCGGATTAAAGGTTTTGTGGAAGTAAAAGAAAGGGAAACGGAAGAGTTAAAAGGTCCAACGGTTGTCCTTAATCCAAACACAGCTTAGCGTATAGGAATCTTATAATGGGTAGATTGATAATCTAAAAGTGAAGGATTAAATAAAAATAAAAATAAATTATTTTATTTTATAAAAAAAACAGCTTACAAATAAGGTTTTTCTTTGGAAGATTTCAAATAAATATACTCTTAAATTTATTTCAAATATATTCTAAACGCCATTCATGAAATATAAGCTTAAAATACAAAATTAAACTAAACATTGTAAATTTATATGTGATGCTAATTCATTCATTTCAAATTCATAAATTCAAGCACAACATTGTATCATTTCAAAGTAGGCCAGAAAAAAAATATATAAACAAAAGTAGTCAAATCCTAATCACACCATAATTACAATAAAATACTTATATTTTTATTACCTCCACAAGATCATAAACACATCATCAGACCAAGGAGGAGAAGAAGAGAGAAAGAGAGAGAGAGAGAGAGAGAGAGAGAGAGAGAGACCCTCCCCATGCTTGTATGCCTTAATTCAATCTCTCTCTCTCTTAATCCCATTGCACCCACCTCAACACATATATATAATATAGTCCACGTCAACCCAATCAAATCAACCACAAATAACAAAAGAAAAGAAAAAAAACAGCCACCATAGTAACAAAATAATTTAGAAATCCAAATTCGTGACGTGAATATTAATCAATCTTCTCTCTCTCATTATTTCGCATCATTTCATCGCGCATGCATGAGGCGAGGCGGGGACTTTCTCTCTCATCGCCGGGTGTACCTGGCGCAGTGGGTGATGTAGCTGCAGCCGCGGGTGTAGGGGTTGGCTCTCCCCCTCTGGTTGCAGTTGTAGTAGGACTGCCCGCGCTTGTTGCACGGCACGTTGTTAGCCCTCAGCGCCCCGTAACTGATGTACCGCTGCCGCTGCCCCGCCAACACTCTGCGGGCCATCTCCGACCCCATCATCGCCTCCTCGTCCGTGTCGATCCAGTCCCCCACCCTGCCCCCCATCACCTCCTTGCTGACATCGTCGAGCGTGAACGATGAGGCTGCCACGACCAGGGACAGGAGGAGGAGGACGACTCCCACCTTGAGAACCATTTTGTTTGCTTGTTAGGGGGAGGGGGGGAGCAAAGGGTTCTGTGTTTTTTTCTTGTTTATGGCCCCAACATGTTAAAGGAGGGTGGTGGAGAGAGAGAGATGGGTGGTGGCGAGGTTTTTATTGAGAATTGATGGTGGTGCTGTTTGTGGGTTGGGCCATTTTTGGGCAGTAAACCCGTTTATTGCTCCTTGTGTTTTTCTTTAGTTTTTTTTTTAACTGACTCTCTCGTCAAGATTTTACCGTTCATTTTATGTGAATGTAACCGTTCCCTTATTATCTCAAATTAATCTCCATTGATGAAAAATTATCCTCTGAAAATCAAGTCATCATGGTAGAAGAACAAGTCAAAAATAATATAAAACAGTTACCACCTTGTTATATAATTTTTTTTGGTAAGTAACTTGTTATATAATTTTCTCCATATTTCGTGACATTTCAATAAATTTCTCCGACAAGAAAGAGGGCAGATAAGGATATAGTTATACAATTCAATCTGTCTATTTCAGCGAATAAGAAGGAATTGAGTTTTTTTTTATATTTTTTTATCATATCCCACATTTGAGGTGAATCTTTTGGTTTAAAAAATCCATCTTTTATCCAATCCAATCCATTATTGGTTGGTGTAACAAATATAACACTGCATAATGAGTAAATTTGCCGCATTAGCTTTTGTCATATCTAACATTATATATTATTAAGGTTATTTGAGTAATTTAGTATTCTCATCAGGTCTCTAGTCTTTCTTATACGACGCTAATCTATATATAATATAAATTTGTACGATATCCATCGTATGAAGGTGGTGTGACTAGTTTTTACATAAATACCACATTATATATACAATACAAAGAGACATTTCAAAATATGGGATAAGGCTGAATATGCAAGCCCAAGCCCAAATATCTGAATGTTGGATATATATATAGGAGTAGCAACTTAAATGAAATTATAATGCATCATTTTCAAAATATGAAAAGACATCGGAATCGGTTGTTAATCAAGATTTTATTACTACATATGAACTTTTTTGGTTAGCGCATCAATTTAATTATTCCTCTCGATCATCAAATAGAAAAAATACATGTATGGTTTTAGTTATTAATTGGCTCCCGCTCCGACGCTGATCTCGTTAACGTCCCCCGCTATTACATATATCAACTTGACCAAAATGACTCCGCCACCTCGGCCGCGGCCAAGAGGAGCAAGGGTCGCCCACAGCCCAAAATCCATTTTCCCCCATTATATAACTTACGTACACTACTATGTTAGGGTTAGGGTTCATCTAATCTATGATCTGTTACAATTTAATCTTTAGAACTTGATTTTTGTGCTAGCCAACTTTGCAAGGAAAATTTTGAATGATCTCACTTAACAATATTTGAAGAAACAATCAAAGGACACTGCCGAATGGTGATATGAGGTTTAATTGTTTTGGTTTTGGGGTTTTCAATTCTGGTCAGTGTTTATTTTAATATGGGGTAGTTTTAATATTTTTTAATAAAAAATCTCCGTTTTTTTGGTGTGTTTGACATAAGTTTATTTGGGAACATGGGCTGAGTTTACGTGAGTTTATATGCGATTTTATTTTGAGTGATTTTTTGTCTAAAAATATTTTGTTTTTTAGTTACCTCAATTGGAGCATGATTGATCAAAATCTTATATTTTTTTAATTTCCTCTTGACATGAAGAATTTTGAAAACCTAAAAATCTTGATTTAACTCAAAAAAAATTTGACTTAAGACAAAAAAAAAAATTATTTTTACTCAACAAGTAAGCTAAAATTTTGTCTTTAGTAATTTTTAAATTTTTAATTAATTTTTTTTATATTTTTAGATTCATCTCATTATACTTAATTATCTCAATTACTTTTTGTAAAGTAGAATTTGATTGTTCAAATAAAAAATTATCAAGACTCAATAGTCATTTGTCGTCAAAACTTCTACTTATTTGAGAATTTAATTTTTATTTCATACCCTCCAATTTTCATTTAAATTTTCACTTTCGTCCTATATATTTAATCTTAAACTTTGAATATGGTTGCAATATGGACCATCTACCCTCATCCGTTAAAAGTTGGAGATATACGATTTTGATTAAACGTTAAAAAAAATTCACTAAAGACAAAAAAAAACTTATATTTATATTAATTTGAAAACTACAATATGGTCATGGACATGATACATGACTATTTTTTTTCATAAATTCTAACGGATATGGACGGAGCGTTCACATAAATTTTAGAGTTTAATAAGTTCAAATTAAAACGTGAATGGTGAAAGTAAATTCCGAATAAAAGTTAGAAGATACAAAATGAAAATTACTCTTTTCCCTTTTATATTTTCAATTACGAAAGGATAGAAGGCTTATTGACATATTAATATAATTGTCACATTGCTAGTGATGATGGTGTACATATAGTTGAGATACCACATCTTTCATAATTGTTAAAGATTTTTGTTTCTAAACATCTCTGTCGCTTATATTGATTTATTAATCGGTCTCAAAATAAATAGAGGATCGTTTGTCTTAACAACTCTTACGAGTATCGTATAATTTTGGGTTTGGTGGAGAGTGCATTGAAACAGACCGAGAAATTTGGGGACAAAGGATCGTTTGTCTTAATAACTCGAGCTTTCCATGCCATCACAATCGTAGTACGACTGACCGCGATGGTGGCAGGGTATGTGGTGCTTCATGACAGCCGCTCTGTAGCTGATCAACCTCTGGGTTTGTGCGAGCGTTTGCCGGCTAGCCTCGTTCTCCATTTTCATCTCTTCGTCGTTAGCAATGCAATCCCCAACTTGGCCGTTACAAGTAGCGGTGCCATGGAAATAGCCCATGGTTTCTGACGTGGGTCCGGCGAACACGGCTGATGATTCCGCCACAACGGCCATGGCCAGGAGTAGAGTCATCCAAAACCTAAAATCCATTTCAGAGGGAGAGAGATTGGTGTTGTGAGAGAGGAGAGAGAGATTGGTGTTGCTTGTGGAAAAGGAGGAGATGAGATGGGTGGTCGTTGGTTCTTAGGAAAAAAAAAGTGGTTGAAAGTGAAATTCGGAGTTGACCAATAATCAAATGCTTGCTATTTTGATGGCATAGCCTATTTCTATGTTCTTGCATCATAGATTTTTGGAGTGAATTTAGGATTCTAAAGTTACTACATTTTATTTTTGGGATTGGATTGTTCAAGTTATGGTACCTATCATCTTGAGGGGAAAAAAAATCAGATTTTTGTTTTTATAATTTGCTATCCAGCTTAAGAATCGATTAATTGAGAGGATTAATTCCACCATCTACTAGCGGGTCCCCCAATTAAAGCTGGAGGTAAGGATTGAATGATAGCACTTGGAAATTTTCGAACTTAAAATTTTGAAAGAGAGCAAACTTATAAATCTCGACCACTTGGTCAATCCCAAGGGATATAAAAAAAAAAAAAGCAAACGATTTAGGTTACTAAGAGTAAAGACATTGGTGGGTCCCATTAGACAAAATTGGAAGCTCAAATGCAAATAATGGATTGGAGAGAATCACCTCCTTTTATGATTTAGTCTATTTGTGCGTTTGAGAAGTCTATTTGTTGATAAAATTTATAGCTTTAAATTAACGGAGTGTTGATTGTAAAGGCTAATTGGTCTCAAACCTTAACAATATTTAAAAGGATAATGAAGTTTAGTTTGTTTATCAATCGAATTTATCATGTAAGTTATTAGTTAAGTCATTTATGTCTCATTCAGCTAGTTAAGTGAAGACGTAAAAAAAAAAAAATCCAAAAAAAAATTACTGAAATATTATAGTAAAAACACAAAAGCAGGTCTCATTTAGGTCTCCAATTGTATTTATGTTTTTTCTTTATTAGATAAATTATCCAAATGTCATTCAATATAATTAAAAGCTTTGAGTAAAAGCAATTTAGAAAATGTATGTACAATGCCATTTGAGTAATTTAAATAACAGAGGCATGTCTGGAAGTAGCTTCTCAATCGTACCCCATCTTCAACATCCCAAACACTGGGTATGCACCCACCACAACCACGATCCCCCTTCACCACCGTTACCCATTCCCAGCCGTCAGTGTCCAGGCCCACCATTGAAGCAAAGGACCACAACATCAGTGTAAGGATTTTCTTTGGAGAGGACTCCACACACCACCGATGGCAGCCAGATCTGAAATCTTCTGTTTGCTTCACCAAAGGTTCACGGTTCGGTGGCGGGGCTTGGCGGAAGAGAGCTGGTGATGGAAGTTGTAAGGAAAGCGGTGGTTATGGTGACCGGTGGTAGTGGCTAGCGTAGGTGTGATGGTGTGGATGGATTTGTTAAGAACTAGTAATTGCTCATGTCTACGGGTACTAAGAAAAAAAAACACTCTTAAACCTCTTAAAAACTTTAAAATGATTTGTGTTTTATGTTATAGAACTCAATTCTCAACCTCAAAACATGCAAGTCTGACCTCTGGCAAACTTAAACCTCAATCAAATATTAGCTAGTTTGAACAGAAAAAGTCTAATATTTTTGTTTTTGATAAATAAAATAGAATAGCATTAAAGCGCCAGAAAGGCACAAAAATATCTCTCAAACAACTAAGTTCCCCTAAAGAAACTCATTCTAGATATGGAACCAACAAAACACGTGAAATAGAAGCACAATCTCTTGCCAAAAGTAAAGAAGGGTTATTAATGTCTATTGTCTATATACATACTGCCACACATAATCATCAACTATATATTAAATAGGGACTTGCACCTATTTAGTATTGCACTTGTTTAGAGTACACTTTCTTTACTTTATATATATGACCAAGACTATATCATTTATTTAAGTCAATGTGCTTAACACATATTCTTAAATTCATCAATTTTTAATCTATAATATAAACAAACTTGTTTATTATAAAAACTAACC
>BRYE01000018.1:20362961-20365461 GCA_030159115.1 Actinidia arguta var. hypoleuca
CTACTAGAAAAGCTAGACAATCGAGCACGTACATCAATTTTTTAATTTAAATAAAAAGATGTTCCCAGACTCCCAGTGCTGCTCCCCATTAGCCAAGGGTGCCGGGCGGGTTTGACTCGATAAAAATCTTACTTTTCGGCATTGTTTGCAAAGTATCTATCCTTATGAGTCAAATCACTTGTCTGATGGATGCTATAGAAGTCGTAGGTCTACAATGAAGATATTGCAATAACGTTAAATCATTAACAATAGCTATAAGAAAGGATTGAGTGGACATCTCAAGTAATCCTACCATATGGAAGAGAATTAAAGACTCACTGCATCGTGGCCCAAAAAGTCCATGTCCGATAACAAAGACCTTTGATCCGGGGCATGGGCATGTAAAACCCATAACAACGGGACAGAGCTGATCTGGAACAAGCTCAAGCTGCAGTAAGGCCACGTCAAGAGGTCCTTTAGAAACATACACCACCCTAGCATCACACCACATCCACGGGTCTGTATGATCCAGGCGAACACGTATGCTTCTGTTTGTTTTAGTCCAATTTATCTTATAGCCCCCACGGTTATCAACTACAGAAGAATATGAGGTTTTCAGTCTTCTTCGCTGCAAACCTTGAAAACTCTGGTCAACACCAATTCCCTCATGCCCAGAAGGAAAAGAATCATTGGATGGGGAGAGAAGCAACTCTGATTGGCTTGGATTTCTTTCACCATGAGCAGTTGCTTTTTGGAACCTCCACGGTTCCAACAAGTGAGCATTTGTAAGAATTAAGCCTTTGTCGTTGAGCAAAATACCAGATGCCCATACTCTGTTGTCGATGGTAACAAGGCAAATGGAAGCCATTGCCTTCTCAACCGGTGATGGGGAAGGGCAAGCGGAGTTGACATGCTCACAAGGATGATTGGACGATCCATTTAAGTCAAAACTGTTAGATAGACATAACCTTCCTACAGCATTCAAGTTCCCATTGTTATAATTGATCCTTTTGAATGCATTTTGAGGCTCCTCCTGCAGCAAGTCACCGCAAGTAGTTGCAATGGCTTCCCATGGAATCACTAGCTGTCATCCAGAGTAGAATTTTGCATAATACAGTATATATGAGATCTTTTAATCTAAAAAGTCCTCAGAAAATCACATTAGTCATATTAAGAAACACTCATCTTTGATAATTTTTTGAAGCAATCAACTTGGTTCCATACCTATAATCCTTATTCTCTGATATCCATTAATCACCGTATCAGAATATTTTGATATGTTAATTGATATAAGGTCTTTTACATAGGAGATTTTCTATAATAATTTCCTTGACCATGTGAAGATAAATTGCTATCTTGTCAGATTTTCAATATCAACGTGTGCTTACAAGAAAAGGTTAAAAAAGAACACACAAGCAAGATTATTAAGAGCTTTGGAACTGATATGTCCAATACTTAATATGTCTCCACCATTGATTTAGTTAAGCAAGGGCTTTCTATGCAAGACAAGAGAGCACAACATTCTCAAGTTACCTGAACCTCGGCACCACTAATCCTTTGTCTTAACGGTCTTGTCAGTACACCGATAAGTAGTCCATGCTCCCCAAACACAGGACCACCTTCCATTCCTGAAAAGTGTTAATGCAATCAGAATCCAATAGCAGTCAATGAATTAAGAGTTTTAAGCCGGAAATTCTCTCACCAGGAAGACACCGAATGTCTGCCATCAACAACGACCTCTTAGCAGAGCCAGAAGGATAGCAGTTGGCCACAGATCCCAAGGATACACTAATGCAAACAGCAAAAAAGCTCAAACAATGAATGTTTAGACCACAGCCAAAGTTTGCACAACAGCACAGCAAGCATAAAGTTTCACCGAATCACCATACAGAATAATAGCATTGACACTAATTTAGGTACTGAATCAAATTGAACTACCAAAAAATAAAAACAAAAATAAAAATAGAAACAGTAATCTCAGGCGGAAAATCTGCAAGTTGGGGCATAATATGGGAGAAAGGAAACAATTCACTACAAACTCTAAAAGCATAGAGCTATTAGAGAGTGATGTTATGTGATTTGGCTACGTCATGTTAGTTGGAGTTATTAGAATTTCAAGAGAGGGCCTTCTTGCGCTTATACCACGCTATTATCAAAGTTTAAGATGGTAAAGAGTAGTTGGACTTGCAAATTCCTCTTTTATCCTAATCTAAAAGTGTGTTTCAATGCATTTTACAACATGGAGACAATCTTCCTCAGAAACAGACAGAAACCGAAACATGTAATAAATCCTTGTTGGAGCAACACTACCTGTTAAAGAAGTGCACAGGAGACAAGACACCAAAAAGAGATCCCATTGCCAGAAGAGGATCTCCCCTCTTATTTGAGGGTGATATGTTTAGATTTGGCAGGTCCTAAATAGAAATTACTTCAGCCATCATTCTCATTTCCATTAATATGTGAAGGAAGTGAAAAAAAAAATACTATCAGAAAAGGCATCCTTTATCGAAAATTTGGAAAG
>BRYE01000018.1:20397961-20402961 GCA_030159115.1 Actinidia arguta var. hypoleuca
ATTTGTACCAGAGTATACGTGTGTGTATATATATATATATACAATTATTAACATGTTGATTTGTTATAGGAAAATGAATGTAATCCATTTGGCTCTAAAGATTTAGGAGTAGTAAACGTGCTCAGCCGAGTTAAGCATATTCAAGTTAGGTTTATATTTTAGCTACGTATATGATAGTGTGTATATAATATAGGAAATCGAGCAGCAAATTCGAGAGCAGTGAACGAGTTGAATCGAGTTAAAGATAGGCTTACATTTTACCTTGGTATATGAGAGTATATATATAATGTGTTGATTTAAGTATGTCATTCAAGCTTGATTTATATAATGAACGAGTTGAATCGAGTGTATATTTGTTCAATCTAGACTTATATTTTAACTTGATATATGAGTATATATTAACTTGATGATTTGTTTTCCCTTATAGGAAATTGGATAAATGATCCATTTGGCTCTACGTAACAACTTTAGGAGTAGCAAACTATTGTGCAAGCTTTCCTTATAAGTTAAACGATTTTAAAATATCTGAAAGTTTGTTTTATTTATTGAGCGAGTCTAAAATAATAAGATGTAAATAGATATGATAATAAATTCCTCTCCGACTTGATTGAGGCGAATATCCGTATACTTTTACGGGAATGTGATATGGATGATTTTGCATGCTTACGCCTTGATCCTCGTTCAAACTCCGTCCTGATTGACGCGATTTGATGTAGGTTAGAAATTAACTTGTTTTTAAAAAAATAAGTTTGATTTGTTTGCATGATAAGTCGATACATATTAAACTAGTTTTTATAATATGGCAAGAGTTGAATTATTTTTATCCTTTTGTAATGATATATAATATATAGCATCCATAGAAAAATGTTAATTAGAAAAATAATGCATATGAAGTTTTTTTGTACGAACAAAAATTTATAGTAGTTCCCGAATTATTGTTTTATTATATTATTTGAAAAAGGACATGCATGCGTATTTTTTATTTAATAACTATTTATAACAAAAAATATTAAATCTCGGAAGACAAATGACATGAATTCCCTATTTATAAATCACAAACAACTAGTGTTATTATTTTCAATACAACAGAGAGATGCTCGTTTCTGAATGGATTGTTCGTAGCTGGTTCCAAAATCAGTTTTTGCAAAAAGGAAAAAAAATGACGGTTTTATAAACTCACTTTTTTAAAAAAAATAAAAAAATAACCCGTAACATTAAAAGATATATTTTCATATTATGGAAAACCATTTTCTCTTAAAAATGATTAAGATATGAAAGAGGATGAATATAATTTAAAAAATAGTTTATAAAAAATAAAAAATATTATTCCAAACTAATTCTAAAAACAGCAACCAGATTCCACCATTACAAAGACTGTAAGATCCTGTACCTCAGGTGCATGCTTACAGTCTGATTAGCCCATGAAATGATAGAAAGCCCTATAATTCTAATATGTCATTTTCTGGGATTGATATTTGGGCCCACGAGGTTGGGTTGGGCTGCATATTAGGGACTAGGCCATGCTAGAGAATTGTCGTTTGAGGTCTTCTATTTTTCAATTGGTTTCCAAATATGGAGAATTAAAATTGCTTCTTCATGAAGATTTATGTTTTTTATAGGATCACTTGTTTTCATGTGGTGTTTTTATTAACTTTCTTTAAGATTTTAATTTGTCCGCAAAAAAAAAAAAAGCAAAATCAGATGCAGTATTTTCATTGTGATGGCAATGTGGCGGGTTGGGACAGATTTTGCTTAACTCATATCACGTCCTAAACTCGTGATAGTATAATGACACAAATCACACCATCATTTACAACTATCCTCACCCCGCGTAAGACATTTTTGTCATTTGTTTGATTTTAAAAGTACGTTTATATAGTAAAAAAATATAAAATTATATAACTATAATGAAGCATATAACTAACCATAAAACGTATAAATATAATTTCTCTTAAAAAACGCCTTAAAAAAATAAGTTTAATAATAGTAGAAATCTCAACCCCTTAAATATATGAGTATTTTTGTAATTTCAGCTTAATCAAGTTGGGGTCAAGACCCCACTACCAAGCCCAAAAACACTCCAAATCTAAGCGGGGTTTGTAAATCTCCTCCATACTCCACCCAAAAAACGACCTAATTAAATCAGTGTGGTAGGACACTTTTCAAAAAATTTGTTCAATTGTTGTCTTGAAACTTAAAAAAAATAATCTATATTTAAGACAACATCAGAATTTATTTATTTATTTTCAAAAAGAATTTCAGAATATATGTTCCTAAAATTTGATTATGAAAATATGCCCCAAACGGGTCCTTTGTTAGCTTATTGTTATAATCTTCAAAAGAAAATGCTAAACATTACCTAATGATCCGTTGTTAATGGTCCAAAAATATATTGTTAAATATGAAAATTATATAAATGTTTGTCAAAATACAAAAAAAATATATAAAAATATTTAAATATTCGTAAAAAGTTTGAATTAACCATTGGATAGAAAAACCGTAAATTAAAACAGTTTATGAACTGCAACCAAACAGAGCGCTAAGAAAAGACAGGGATCCAAAGTTGTGCTCATAAATGTTGTACCCTGGTGCCCAGATCTTACGACATCAACTCTACTCACACGCTTTGTCAGTCGAAACAGACGAATTCTCGAGTGGACCCCACCCCCACAGCAACAACCGAGTCAACCCGAAACACAGCCCGAGTCTACGCTGACCCGTCAACCCGACTCGTCTGTCTCCCAGAACTCGGACACCCACGTATGCGCCTTGCCCTCCACGTGGGGATCTGTAAACTCTCTCTCTCCTCTCTCTCTCTTGTTTCTCTGTCCTGACACAACGACCACAGTTTTCACCAATTTCCACCACCGCCCAACAACAGCTACCCTCTATCCACTACCCGACACCAACCACCACTCTCTGACCACACGTCACCCATATATAACATCACAACAATCAATCCAAACAAAGTGAACTCCTTTACACTCCTAGACCCTCTCTATTCTCCGAAATTACAAAAGAACCCCTTTGCTCTTTGTAAATCCCACTGGCCTCACGCCGTTTGGTATTATATATCCCGTTTGGGCTGCCTAAAAAAATCTTAAATTTTGCGTATTTGGACTAAATATATAATGTGAGACAAAAAAATTAATATTATTATATGGGATGACTAAAAAATCTTTTAGTTTCTTTGGTAAACAATTTCATTAGCTATTGGATTATAAAGTAATTTCTTTTTTTCGTTTAGCTTAAAAATCTAGGTCAAACTCTAATTTAACCAACTAAAAATTTGAGAGGACCATCTAAAAAACATAAGCCAAAGATGCCAAATAAACTAAACAAAAACTTAGGTCAAACTGGTCATGCTACGATCTCCGTCCCATGTTGTCTGTTTATATTTTTAATTTGTAATGTTTCAAAATATTTTTTTAAATTTAAAATATTAAAGTATAAAACATATTGATTTTATAATTTTTAAAACTCGATCTAGAACATGTGGCAAGATCCATCTAAAAAACGGATGACTAGCGGAAGAGTCAAATTGTTACAAGAATTAAAAGGAAACGGTAATATAATGGTATTTGAGATAAGTGAGATACTAAAATGTGATTTCAGATCAATAGAAGGAATGTCACTGTGATTTACACTGTATGCATACAGTGAACGAATAGTACAAAATAAATATATTTTTTTAATAGTATATTTTAGGAGAAATTTCATAACAGAGGTAAGTTGGGAGATTATTATCATGTTGGTGGAGTGAAATTTATAATTACACTGCCATGGAATCTAATAGCGTAAAGGACGAGTCTACCCTCTCGATGTGGGCTTCCTCAGACTATTTGTACTCCTTTCACTTCACAGTACATACTCTTCGTACAAATAATTAGTTTTCATTTCAAAAAAAGTTGCTTTCATTTCAAAAAATTAGTTGTACCCTTCGTATAAATAACTTGTACTCCTCACAAAATTATGTAATCAGTGGAGATCAAAGTTTGTTCATTTAGTCGGTACAAGTTTTTTCGTTTTTTTTATTAAATAAATAAATAAATATATTAATCAAAAGAGAGAACTTCCGAATATATTGGCATTTTCACCTCAACAAAATGGATGGAGCAAGTCTTTCTTTTCCTTTTTTTTTTACTTGTAAACAGGTCAAGTAAGAAAAACATAAATAGTCGCACGATCAATAATTATTTTATCACACAATAAATTATTTTTTTGATAACTCTATATCTGATCCGTTGAACCGACTAATCCGATGATCAATCCTATTGTCCATAAACATAAGTTTTATTTAAAAGTCATGATAACCCTCGTATAAACTGACACATCACAAAAATTAATAGCATTAAAAGATACTGAGATGAAAGATTACTTAAAATTGTACACTCGTGCTCCAATAGACCTCATAAGTCATCGCTTTTGTCTAAATTAATTCACAAGCTTTGGATGTTTTTTAATGGTGGACTATCATATATGGGGGTGTGAGGTTATTCCCCATTTAAAAAAAGTTCAAATGTTCACATAAAGTAATAGCACTCTCCACACAACATACTAAGACAGTTAATACTTACAATATGAATGATAAGAATTTGTGAGTATGGATGACAAAAAAATCCTACCAAAACCACTTATTTTCTCAATTACCGCAAACACCCCAAACTCCAAACACCACATAATGGTTCTTCTCTCCTCTTTTCAAGGCCCTTGTATGAAATTCGTGTTAGGACCAAGTTATTAAGTGCACGGTGCAAGTGAAATATTTATTCGGTGCAACTTTGTATTTGAAAATAAAATTATACCGAACACACGTTTTATGTTTAAAAGATAAAAAAATGAGAAAGAAAAAGTAATATGAAATTGTGATATTAATTGCATAGTTATCAATCCGATCGGATATTGAACTGATCAAGGCACCGGTTCACCGGTACATTGGTTCAACTACGGTTTAACTGATCTTATATTTAATAAATAATAAAAATATTTTATTTTTACCC
>BRYE01000018.1:20407961-20410461 GCA_030159115.1 Actinidia arguta var. hypoleuca
GCATATTGATGGGTCCAGAATTTAGATGTCAAGTTTATGTTTTCTCAAGTAAATTTATATGAAAGGTGGTGTGTCAGTGGTGGAGACTAATATGATGTTCATTTTGGAATAAGTTTTTTTGAGATTATTTAGATGTTTAAATTTTTATTTTTATTTTTGTTTAATAAATTTTTTTATCATTTGATTAATTTTTTTGTACTTTTTAAATTTCACTTGACTAGGAAAAAAATATGAAAAAATATTTTTAACTCAATAAAATACTATTTTTTGTCTTTATTAATTTTTTTTTTTAAAATTTGGACACATTTTTACATTCCTCGTATAAATTTTAATCAAAAGATAAAAACGTATGCAAATGAATGATTGTGAATTTGAGTAGAAAAGATTATTGTATGAATGAATGATTTCGAACTCGTGAAAGAAATTTAAGTTCCCCTTTGGATCTGCATATTACCTCCATTTTCTCCTTCGCTACCAACTTTTGTATGGAGTGCCCAAAAATGGGGGAATTGCCCCCATGTTCCGAAATTCCCGCTCACGAACTGGCTAAGCAGGCCAAGTCGTCGTGCGGTCATACATGAGCTTGTGGTCGGCCTTGAACTTCGGGTGACAATTTTGTTCGCAGCCCAAGTGTTGCTGGTCCCGAGACACATTGCTCGCCCGAAGTTCAAGGCCGACCAGGAAAGTGGGCTTGAACGTGGTTTAGCCCAAAAATATGAATCAGCCCAATGTTCGGCCCACTTCAAATCCGAACACAGCCTTAATGTAAAAGTAATTTCACACGAGAGAGATAAGAAATGACTTGGAGTTGTGGTTTTGTTAGTTATTTGATAACCTTGACAGATACTCTAATTATTTTAGTTTAGGTAAACGACTATCATATCTTCCATCTCATCACTGCAACAAAACCCTAATTGAGGCTGATTTTATGTAAATCCAAGTGGGGCTCACAACTTTGAATATTGTCACTGATTTGCTTTGTTCAGGCCGGCAAGAAATTGACTTGATAACAAAGTAATATTTTGAAAGACTAAACCAGGGAAGGTCTGTTCTAAACGCACATTGATTTAATATTTAATGGGTCCCACTTTGTTACCTAAATTATCAACAGTTGATGTAATAAAATAAATTCTTTTATTGGTAAACGAAGTTTTCCTTTTGTTGCTGGCCCTAGCATAATATATTCTTGCTGGGGCTTAGGCCAATTCCAGCAAATGCCCAAAATAAAACCTAACAATATAATAACAACACCCTTCTGTTCGGTTATGAAGTTTTCGTCCCCGGAGAGCCAAATGTCCAGGTCAAATTTGAGGGATTGCATCCGGATCTACCCGGCTCAAGCCAGCCAGTTCGGACAAATTTAATTACTCACACGAGATGATGATAGTCTCCACCGAATTACCTAATCCTTCGATGTAAGCAGCAATCATACTTCTTACCATGTCAAATCAATCAAACTCACCTCCCACCATGTCATGCGAAGGGAAAAAAAATAAGTACCCTTGCTAAACACACAAAGTATAGAAAGAAGGAAACTCTTATGGGTTAGACGTTACACATCACTTCTCTCTTTCTACCCTATTTCTATACACTTTTTCGATATTATCAAGTTGTTAGAACTTGAGAACAAGGCTTGGCCCAAGTGGTAAAGTGTTGGCCTTCTCAAGACTTCAGTTTTAGATTCGAGTCTCATTCGATCTCGGGCATATAATATGGTAGTACAGGTCAGAAGTTTGGGATGCGAGCTAACACTCAGAGGTCCCGTTTTCGATTTATGACTGTTACGTTGCACATCCGCGTTTACATCCTGTGATGCGAAGGGGTAGCTGCCAAGGTCACAGAGATTAGTCTGGGTGATCAAAACTGCATAGGACACTCTGTGGTTAATCAAAAAAAAAAGTTGTTGAACTTGGGCGTCGGAGAGTTCTTGGCCAGTATTACACTTGTGTCCTCTGATCGTACTTTTTCTCTGATTCTTTGGTCATTAAACTCTTAATATTGAACCAGAAGAGTTCAGGAGTTCATTGTATATGAATTATAAATTTTAGGAGAAGGGAGTTTAATTTACTCAAAAATTATTCATAATTTTTGTGGTGGTGGTGTTGTGTGTGTGGGGAGGGGGAGGGGGGGGGGGGGGGGGAATCGAATGCACAAGGTGATAATTGACAAGCATTTTTTGAGAGAGAGTTCTTGACTCTAGTTTTTAGAGAGAAAAAGTAAAAGAGAGAGTGAGAGCGACATATCCATAAGAGAGAGAAATTGCCTTTTTTTTATAATGTAACTCGGTGCATGTCAGGACATGCCAACTACATTGTAAGTGAGTAGGCGATTGACTTGATCATGCTCATAGGGCGTGATTGATAACTAACCTATCACACCATAGGCATTTGAGCCCAAGCATGCGTGATGAAACTTTTCGTGTGTGCTACCCTATAACCTTGCAGTTCGACTTAAGAACTGTTAAATTAAAATTCAGTAAATTGCTGAATTTATAAGTGAA
>BRYE01000018.1:20440461-20442961 GCA_030159115.1 Actinidia arguta var. hypoleuca
ATAGAAAAATGATAACAAAATAAATGTTTTCCTACAATCAAAATATGCATGGAAACATGTTGAACAATGGATTAGAAAAACACAAAACATTTCTTGTAACTTTCATGGTAGACGACAAGCTTGAGAGTTAAAAGAATTTGAGTATTGGGGTAGGGAAGTGATTAGAAACACTTCAAGTTCATATTGTATGGAAACAATAAGGAATGTTCTGCTTAAATTACTTGAATTCACATTTATATTTATATTCATTGACTTATTTTATTTTATTTTTTTCCGAATCAAAGATATGTAATATTACAAGAATTACATCAATCTGGACATTTGAGAAAGTTCATTAAACAAATTCACAAGCCCAATAACCATAAAATACAACTTAAAGAATAAACTAAGCCTGAACAACTACTTACAACTTCTCCCGTAATTGGAAAAAATAATCAAGCTTTGTAAGTATTTTAGTAAGGATTGACCTCTGATCTCCTGGTTGAGAGTTGACAGAGACGATCAACTAAGGTAAGTTATACAATATTTTTTTCTCTGGTTTTTTAGTTACCTTAGTTTTCAATTTTGTTCGTTTTAAGTGATTTTTTTCGTTTTAAGTGATTTTTTTTTAACTATTAAATTAAAATTTTATTTTAATCCAATTCCCCTGAATGAAAAAAGTCTAAAAATCTAAAAATATTTATCTAATTTAAAAAAAAAATACTTCAGACAAACAAAACAATATTTTAACTCAATAAATTAACTAGATTTTGCCTTTACTTGGATTTTTTTTCAAATTTAAACATTTTTTTGCATTTAAAAATTTTTCTCGTAAAGAGAAACTAAAAAATTATAAAAATTTTAAAAAATAATCGAACGATAACAAACTCCATTAAAGATGAAAAAATTCGAAAATCTATACAGGTTAAAATTCTATAAAAAACAAATCCAAACAGGGCCTTGAGCTTTTTCTTGTTCTTCCTGGCAATGAGCCTAAGATCCAATCATTGATGAAACTTCAGACATTTCTTATTTTTTTGGGGTGGTAAATAAATTTCACAGATATTTCAACCACAACATAAAGTAAAATTTTCCATAGACATATTTTCTTCTAGAGAAAGCAAATACAGCTCAAGAGGAGAGAGGGCATAAAGAGATTGAGAAATTTATGACTAATGATTTATAAGCACTTATTAATGCTGCTTCAATAGAACATTTTGAACAAGGCAAGATCGGGTCGTCGGCGTCGAAAACATTTGAGAAATCATGTTAATAGCCTCTCTTATGGTAACTCAATTCGAACGTGATGATAATGTACCCACTTACTGCTCCTTATCTCTAGTCGCCTAGCAGAGTCGAGACGAGCAGATCCTGGAGGAAAACAGCTCTTCCAGCGGCCTGTCTCATCCTTTTTTCTCGTTCTTCAGAAGTTAATGACGGATCAAAACTGCAAAGTTGAGAGAGAGGGTTAAAAATAAGACTTGAAAAAAACAGGATTTAAACCAGCTGATAAATGAGTTGAATGAGCCCAACAATATATTTTTGTTAAAGCTTGATTTGAAAACTTAATGAGACTTGGGTTTGTTTATCAAGTGAATTAATTTCAAACGAGCTTTAATGAAACCAAGCTGGGGTAGTTTGAATTCTTCAAAGCTAATTGAACTGAGTAATAGATCCTTCAAGTTTGGTTTAAAAATTTAACAAATTTAAAAAACATGTTCAAGCATAATTTGTTTAGGTGATAAACCAATCTCGAACAAACTTTCAACGAGCCGAACACGAGCTCAGCTCGAATCGCTTGATTCGCTTATCAGCTTTAGATGCATCAAGTATGAAGAAATGGGTGCTCATAATTTTTAGATTAGCAAGGCTATATTAATGGATTTGTGAAGGGATTTATGGATGTTAAGAAAATGTAAAAGATAAAAAAGAAGAAAAGATAATGATTAAAACACAGCCTAAGTGTCTCTCTGTGTATTCACCAATTCATGATTCAAACGCAACCCAAAGTATATTTGAGAAGCAAAATCGAGTAGCATGATTTTTGGAACACTAAAAAGACACAGGACATGAAGTTTTTAGGAAAGATGATTTGGGGAAAAAATGCAAGAAAGATCAAACGAGGCTGGATCATCTCTCGTAAACAAAGACACGTTTTACTTGCAAGTGTCACACACCCTATTATTCTGAAATTTGATGGTGTCAATTATTCCGAATTTTACTAGAAATAAAAGCCAACAGATAATTTTCAAAATTTTGATGGGGACGTATTTTTCGACTACAGGTAAAATAACAGTGCCTATGTGCCTGCTAAAAATAAACTAAATAATTGATATTTTGCAAAAATGAGTGAATAAGGTTCTTTAAGACGGTTTAGAAAGTTCTTGCTATCATAGATGATATACATTACCTTGCTTTCCATATGTGTGAAGGTGTCACGCTCTTAGTAGAATTGTCATCGACGCTGGATAGCATGGACTTTGAAATATCTTCCGACTCAGATACCGGGAAATTCAAAATA
>BRYE01000018.1:20450461-20452961 GCA_030159115.1 Actinidia arguta var. hypoleuca
TGGACAAATCGAAAAAACGTTTGTTACAATTGGATAGAAAACACTTGGTACACACATGCGGGTCGTTTTGCACCCATGGTTGTGGGAAAGATAGAATTTTTTCATTTTTTTGAAAAACTCCCAATATTGTATAGATTGCATACATACGTATCTCTACGTAACGAACAGCGTTGTTTGGGTAATAGAAACAAAGCAAATAAAATGATGAGGGGAGGAGAGGGAAAAGGAGAAGAAGAAGAGGAGAGTATAGAAAAAGGGCTAAAAGGGCCAATGCAATTAAACATGTCGTTGATCCTAGGCATAATATATTGAGACAACTACTAAGATATGCTCACAAAGACTATTTATTCATTTTGTTTATGTACTTGAGACCTAAGTTACTAGTCATGTCGTGTCCATTCTTGAAATTTTAGATAAGATTGCAGATGTAAATAGAGTCGACAACGATAAAGATCAAAGTATGAGAAGAAGGGGCGTAAAGAGAGCGAAGACTGTAACATGGGCGGCAACGATAGCAAAATAGTAAGAAAGATATATCTAAAGACATTACAAAAAGGTACATAGAAGGTTTAATGGTGATTAACAAGGGTGGGGGATGATATGTTCATATCCCCTTTTATCACAAGCTAAACTACTTATCTTCCATCAGTTCGCTTCCTAACAGGATTGGCAGAGTTTGAGCATTGGAGAATCTTCTTATCTTTGTCATCTCTCTACTCAATCCGCTATGGAATGGTCCTCAACAAAGTAACCTTAATTCAGAGGATCGTTGCAACAATTCTCAAGCAAGAAAAAAAAACACGTTTTGTGTGATTTCAACTCCTTATCCATTATTGCCCCTAAGCTCTACATGGCCACCACCTATCTCCTTTTTCTTTTCGTCTTTCTTACTAGGTTGGCCATCACTAAAAATATTAGCAAACTATATTTTGGTGATTTTTGTCATGCATGTTTTATAGTGAATATTTGTGGTTAGGTGATTTGGTAGGACGGGTGGTCGTATTGGCTTAAATGTATTTGGTGGTATCAACGCAGTGGAGATAGGGTGGTAGCAGGGTGAGGCGTGATGTAAATGAGATAGGGGAGGGATTCGATACTAAGAGTACAACGGTGGAGGGTGGAGTGAGGCACGAGGGGTTGGGAGAAGAGAGTGGAGAAATGAGGTGGTAGAGGAATGGAAAAATGTGTATTTTTGGCCACAAAATTAGTTGAGAACACCTCATCCATTATAAGTGTGCACTTTTCATCCGTCCTTTTAACTTTTATTTTCAATTTGCTCGAGTAAGATAAATCATTTTACAAATAAACTTGATTTCTTTGAAACGGCAATAGGTAGAAATAAGATTAATAATGACTTATAAATTTCAAAATACATTTCACAAATAAAATTTTAAAAAATGAGGACGCAAAAATTAAGATTATTGACTTGTGAATGATAATTTTATTTTATATTGAGGCAATAATAGAAAATAAATATCCTATTTTAAATGAACTTAAATAACTAAATTGAATGAAATTAAAACCGAAAATGAACCAGGCCACCACCCCTACTCCTTTGGAATATGAATATTTCTATTTTATTTGATTAATTACGAATGTTTTTTACATTTGATAAATTGATGAAATTCAATTAATTTATTAGCGAAATAAGAACGAATGTTCTTTGTCTTTATCGGTGGCACAGATACGTCGTCGTTCCAAGCACGAAAATCCCTACAAAGTTGTGTAGGGGGATTGATTAGGGTTAGGGTTTGCACGCCTCAAAGTACCTGAATCGTAACAAAAAGCAAACGCCCCCCTCTCTCTCTCCAATTTCCATGGCGTCGACGGCACAACAGCAGCAGCAACAACCGAGCGGCGGCGGCGGTGTTTCGGCGTCGAAGCCGGGGATGAGGAAGCCAGTGTTCGTGAAGGTGGATCAATTGAAGCCAGGAACGAACGGCCACACTCTCGTCGTCAAAGTCATCAGTTCCGACACCGTACTTCAGAAGAAAGGCCGAAACTCTCAGATGCTCAGCCGCGGCGGCGGTGGTAGTGGAGGCGCCGGTCAAAGTCGCATCGCCGAGTGCCTCATCGGTGACGAGACTGGCACCATCCTCTTCACCGCCCGTAACGAACAAGGTCCTCTCTCTCGTGTATGTGTGTGCGCGCGCGGTTCCCTATGGCTTATGGTCGGGATTACACACACACACACACACACACACACACTCACACACACACATATATATATTTGACTTCGGATATTCAAAGACACCGTGCTTACTTCCTTTTGCTGGGTCTCGACTTTTGCATATAAACACGAATTCATGGTATCTGCATAGTGAATTGGGGATTCGAGGTTGAACTATTATGAACAAAGTTTTTGTCTATATATATGCGGTGTTTTATTGTCCAAAGAGGAGATTAATGGCTTTCTTGTCTTCGATTCATTGTTTCCATCTACAGTATTTATGATATTTTAGGTAAAGGCCGAAATGATCCTTAGTGTTTTTGAATAATG
>BRYE01000018.1:20457961-20460461 GCA_030159115.1 Actinidia arguta var. hypoleuca
AAATTGGGTGTGGATTGTTGAATGTGAAAGGTCAATCTCTCCGTGTGATTCTTTGTTAAAATAGCAAGAGACGATCGTCATTGCAACCAGAGCCATTTCACTCGATTACGTTTCAGATACGGCAGTGGTCGAAGCTATGGCCACGCGAGGTCTCAAGTTTGCCATTATTTCTACGGTAAATGGTAAGACAATGGCGGATCATAGGGTGGCCTGGGTGACAGTTATCATCTCGACCAATTCCTCGGTTCACATGTGTGGGTGGGAATCGAACCCCAAACTAAAGGTTTTATGAAACTCCTAATGGCCAAATGACTACTACTGCACCAACTCTCCGACCTGATGGTGCTGCCGGTTAAATTTCGTTCTTGGGGTTTTGGCTGTCACGAGGAACCAAAACATAGCAGAACATGCAGTGGCTTGCGAAAGTTAGCCACAGTAAAGCATCATCGGACGTAGGAAAATCTGGGCAAAAGTTGCATCATCCGCATTGGAAAATATATCAAACAGACGAATGTAAAAAACACGGAAAAAACAATCAGTGGTGTCAGTTTTAACCCAACCTAAGCTCTGTCCAACAATGGAGCACAAATTAGACTCCACAAAAGTGAAATACCAACTAGAAAAAATATCTTCCTTGCGCTCTTTATCCTGACCAGGTCCGGGAAGTGGAGACGGAATTCTTGCAAACGTAAGCCAGGGCTCCGAGCAGCTTAACTATCAATGCTTCCTCGTTTTGGAAACATGACCCTTTACATTACGATACCTATTTTAGTTGATCAAAAGATTAACCTTTAGGTTTCACATGAATCAGGTAATGTCTCAAGCACAGCCTTAAAATGTCCACTGATTTCCTTGAATACCTAACAGTCATCCATCTACAGTAAAAGAACAAAAGAATATAGTTATGGATGGTATTGAAAATGAACAATCGTTAACATGGACAAAATTAGAATCCAGATAGATGTGGTAAACAAAATAAAGAAATAGATTCCATTATCAGCTGTTATAACAATGAAAAAAAATAGCAACTTAAACTGCAAAGTAATCAAGAACTGAAGCAAGATGACAACAATGCCCAAGCCGAAATCAGCCAGTGAGAGGTAATCACAGCCCTAAACAAAGTAGTCAAACAGATTACTCGAGACTGTTGTGTAGTTACCACTGATTCAACAAGTAACCTTGAAACAACTGAATTGCAAATTGAAACAAAAAAGTCTACCATTATAAATCAGTCGTGTAATCATCTCTTTGTTAATCTAATGCTCCTAATAACATTCCGATGTTTAGTTTGATGAGAAGCTCATCTTATTTATGTAAACAAGTTTAATTTTGATATCGAGAAATTATTTACTCACTAAATTAAAGTATTAAAATCGCCAAAAAAAATATAATGAACACAAAAAATATCTAGGACGGAACTAAAAAAAAAAAGTCTAGAAGGGAATAAACATCATTTTGGAATTTTAGTTTGGTTATAATATGATTTATTCAAAAATATTACTCTCTAAAAGACTAAATATATCCATCACCTTCAATCATAACCGCATAACTAGAAGGGCAAGACTGTAATTTACCCATACAGTATTTATACACTATTTTCAAACTTTATTTAAATAATTTGTTATATATGATTTTGACACCAAAGCTATTGTTCTCAAGTGGTCATATGCCTTTGGCTTTTGAGCACGTCTAGAGATCAAGCTTAGGTACACCCACTCATCACAAAACATAAAATAAGGTATCTTAAAATTCCTTTATTTTTTAATTTTTATTTATTAAGAATCAGATATATAATAGTCTAATTTTGAGGTAATTAGTAATTACATTCAGAAATCTTATCGATTTTTTTTTTAGAATTTTATTAGAGTTTAACATTTTTTTCCCTTATGAATCGAGTTTAGAACGTACGATTAATATGAGTAAAAAAATTAAACTCCTAATTTGTTCTTGGAATACTGAGGGAAGAGTTATTAACTTAAAATCATTTTAACGTACAAATTGGTAATTGGATCACCTAATAGACTTCGCTTTTTTTTTTTTTTTAACAATGGTGTTAAATTGTAGTGGGGATTATACTTATTTTTCACTTAGACTATATTTGGATTAAGAGTTCAATAAAAAATAAATAAAAATAAAAAATTATAAAATTCAATGGTCTTGAACATAGGGATGGCAATTTGCCTTGCCCCGCCCCGCTCCGTCCCGATCGGGGTGAATTTTCGGGGGAGTTTCGGGATTCGGGGACAAAAAAAAAAAAAATTCGGGGACGGAGCGGGGACGGTTTTGTATATCCCCGCCCCAATCTCCGAAAAATCCCCGAACCTCGTTGAAATTAATTGAAAATAAATTATAGGGACTAAAGTATAATTTTTAATAAACTACAAGGGCTAACAATGAAAATAAATTACAGTAATTTAGGGTTGTGGTGGTTGATTTAAAATTTTTGACTTAAAATTTGTGATTGATTTAGGATTTGGTATTTGATTTAGGGTTGTGGTGG
>BRYE01000018.1:20532961-20535461 GCA_030159115.1 Actinidia arguta var. hypoleuca
TTCTTAGAAAAGGATGGGAGAACTATTGTTAAGGCTCTTGGAGACCATCAGATTGGTTGAAATGTTCATATGTCAAAAATGGGTTGGTTGGATGATAATAGCAAGTCATCAGACTGCATTTGTGCTCAAAACAATGGATGACAAGTTGGATTATGAGAATAATCAAAGATATTTTTTTAAATGTGATTTAATTATATAAATATCGTCATTTATCAATTTAATTTTTTATATGGTTGATCTGCTTCGTTGGACCTAAAAGATGGTCAATTTGAATATTAAAAGTAGGCATAAGGTACGCCATAACAATAAAAGTAGTATCAATCTAAGAATAATAGTAGATACAGTTCATAAATTATAGAATGAATTACTCCGTACTCACAATAGTCGTGAGCCCAATACTGTCGCGATAATGTGGAGCCCACATCTCATATGAGTAAGAAGAAATTTATAAAATGTACTTATAATTACTCTTAATCTAAAGTTCATTGGGAATGTAAATCATTGATAACTTGAGATTACTATTCAAACATGAAAGGTGATTTATTGTGTGAAAGTGGATGTGCTTTTTTTGAGTTGGCATGATTAGATGAGTAGAGTTAGGAAATAAAAGGTCACAAAAGGTTGGGAGCAAGATAATAGTGTGCATGGAGGAGTACCTTTGGGTGGGATGAGCTGTACTGTATTATTGGAGTGTTTGGGAATGGTGAATTTAATGAAAAGGATAGTGTATTCCAAATGTTGTGAAGCTTGGAAAAGAGGGGAGATATGGTGAGGTTGAGATGTGGGGTCCATCTTATCCTCAACTGAGAGGCTTGTAAGGAAGGGCTTGTCATGGCCAATCCTATTTTGTATGCCCATGAATTTGTTTTTTCCCTACACCCTTATCACTTTTGATCTCCTCTTTCTTGTGATGGGGTAGGTTTGAGTTACTCTATACGTTCCAATTTGCTTGTCTCTTTCTAACATTCATGACTTTTGGTTGGATTAATAAATAATATATTTTTGTAAATATTTTTTTTAATTTTTTATACCAAAAAATAAATAATGAATTTTGAAAATATCTTTCTATTATTTACCAAAAAATGAATTCTTTACTGAAAAATTTCCAAATTTAGTGTGGAAAATCGTTAACGAAATAAATTTTTCTGAAAACTATTTCAAGAAACTTAGACCATATTGGAGGTAATTTTTTTTTTTAGCTACTTTGATTTTTGAGTTTTTTTTCTTATTTAGTGAACTTTTTCAGTGTTTACTTAAAAATTTATATTTTGTTCGTTTTCTCTTGACGAGAGAGACTCCAAATTATGAAAATTTAATTTAATTTGAAAAAAAGTTCATGATAAAAAAAAAAAAAAGCTTTTCAAGAATAGACGAAAGTAAATCAATATCTTATTCTGAAAATTGAACCAGAGTCTTTTTTATTGGGCTGGTCCTACGCCTAAATGTTCACTTTTTGCCGTCATTGGGCTGCTTAACTGAACCCAAGATTATGGATCATCACAAGACCACCATCAGCCCAACATGTGAATTGATTTCTCTAACTTGGCCCTAACCCATTTATTACGTTTATGGTCACAACTGCAGAAAACAAGACCACCATTAACTCACCCACAATCTCTTAGCAGCTCGAGCTATCTGTTTCCCTGCAATGTCAATGGGTATATCAGGTACAACAAGTCTCTCATCTATATACGTATGCATATTGTAAGGGAATAAAAATACACAATTACAAATTTCGATCGTACCAGGGCAGGCACCACTGCCATGCTGTCGCTATGTTGCAAGTTCGGGGGTCTCTGTGCCAAAGCTCAGTCGAGATACTACCAAACATTTGCGTTGTCCGAGCTAAGACAAACATTATTGCTGAGCTGTCGTTCTATAGCAAGCTCGACATGGTCACCACGACAAAACTTGGTCGAGGGACAACGGTCGGCGGCGATTCTGGGGCACATCAGGGGACATGAGGTAACTTTCTTGGCAATATTTCTCTGACAACCCTACGCTTAGATTGAGACATCGATGACAAGATGATCTGTCTAGTGATATAACAGTTGACGCGTTCGAGCTAAGACAAGCATTATTGCTGAGCTGTCGTTCTATAGCAAGCTCGACACGGTCACCACGCCGAAGCTTGGTCGAGGGACAACGGTCAGCGGCAATTCTGAGGCACATCAGGGGACATGAGATAACTTGCTTGGCAAGATTTTCTCTGACAACCCCACGCCTAGATTGAGACGTTGATGACAAGATGATCAGTTACCAACCAGGCCCTAGAGACATGGCTGGGTCAGTCGCCTATTCATTGACACAACAGTAAGTGCGTCTAAGCACGCGCTGAACTGCAGTCTGTCTAGTGACATGACAGTTGACGCGTTCAAGCACGCACCGAACTAAGCTATATAAGGTCAACACTTATTCTCTCAAAGGTATCCAAAACTTATCTACTCTAAGCTTCTCTCTCTCTCTCTTTCCTTAGACATTGCAATCCTCCAGTCAACTA
>BRYE01000018.1:20542961-20550461 GCA_030159115.1 Actinidia arguta var. hypoleuca
ACTTAAAATTAACGGAACCAACTGATTTTCACCCAAAATACAGTAAAACCACATCATATAGGAATTTCTCTTTTTTAAGTTCTAATCAAACCATTCTCATTCTAAAACGACATAAAAATATAGACTGTTTAAATAAATACAAAATCTAAACTTTCTAATTTATTTTGTTAATTGATTTAATTAGAACTTTAAAAGGGAGGTAACATTATACGAAGTCGCTTTGGTGCATTTTGGGCAACGAATATTAACGGATGATTTAATTATCACCGGATTTGTTTATAAGTGTAGTTTATTTCCATGATCAAACCTTAGAATTTTTTTTATAATTTATTTATTTATTTATTTGAAATTTAGGAGTACCAAGGCTTGCCCTTTGGTCCACGAGGGGGATGATCTCCTAATTGAGGTGGTATGTGAGTGATTTATAAAGTGGATCTCATCGTTTTTATATTTATATTTATAAATATAAATATGAACTTGGTGTGGGATAATGCCAATTCCTAATTGAACAACACGTTAATCTCTTCCACAAATTCTATTTGTGGATCAATTTGAAAAGCTGGTTTTGGAAATATAAATTTGATTGGAAAATGCGTCTGGGAAACTTCGAAGGATAACTTGAAAGAAATTAAACAGAAAATAGTAAGAAAATTTAAAAAATTCAGAGGAGTTTTTAGAGGGGGGGTGGGGGGGGGGGGGGGGGGGGGGGGGGGGTTTGAAGATTTGTAGCAAATATTGAAAAAATATTTTTTTTTCTTGTGAACTTGCTTAAAATGACCTGGAGAGTAAATCTAAAATTTTCAACAAGCGAACTTGAAAGTTATTTCCAAACTTCAAAAACTTTTATGGGACATAAAAAGAGAAATAAGTTAAAACATCCAAATCTACATTACTCAATAATCTTTTAAAATAAGAAATATAAAGTTTTTGATTCGATTCTTGATTGTATTTTCTGTTAAGTCAGAAACGAAGGAAATAAAACACACAGTAATATACATAGTTCGAGAAGTGTGTCTATGTTCACGGAAAGAAAAAAAGTAAAACACTATGGAGAAGTGGTAGACTTCCGAATACTAACTCAAGAATTCAAACCAACTTAAGAGTTATAATCTTCTCAAGAATTTTAATTAATTCAAGTTCTACTTCCACACAGACACTGGCAAACAAAAAGAAAAAGTTAGACAATCCAACAGTAGATTCTCTAATTTTTTTATCTTTTTTTTCTCACCAAATCCTTGATACAACCACAAACTTATATTTTTTATTCATGTTTCGCCATCAGTAGATTGTGTTTGGATCAAATATTTGATAAGAGAAAAGAAAGTGAAAATAAAAAGGGCAAATAATTCAATGTTGTCGAAAGATTAGATCATCTAAATTTTTATTTTTATTTTTTATTTTACGTTCACCAAATCTTTAATCCAAAATTTAAATACAAGCCTTATGGAGTTGGGCCTCCAATTCTGAGATCCATGGGCTTATAGCGTATCTTCTCTTGGGCTTCGTTGTATTACTGTTTCTGTTTAAGCCACTTAAATTGGCAAGGTAGGTAATTTGGGGTTGGAGCCCAGGCTCAAGAAAAGTCATATCCAGCCCAATAGTTCAAGCAACAAAACCATCTCTCTCTCTCTCTGATTCTGATCAAGTTGGTGAGGAATTTATCTATCACTTTGTTTGTTAATTTATTTATTTTGAAAAAACACTTTTTTTTAATGAAATATAAAGACTTACATCGTAACCTGACACGATTACAAGTATTGTTCGTTTCTAGCTTTATGGCACGTTTAATTCAAAAAATGAAGAGAACATCACAACACAAACATGAGGACAAGATCACTTACCTACTGTCTTTGAATTTTTAGTAAATAGTGAATAAAATTAGTGCATGATTCTATTTTGATAGCTGTCGTCTTTAATTAGTATCTTGTAATTTAATGACGTATTATGTACTAAGTACTAAGTAAGTAGTGTTATTAAAGCGGACAATTGCCACAAAACCAAGTGATGTAGATTTTGAGTTTTCAATTAGATTGGTGGCAAAGGATCTCGTAACGTTGAGCAATCAATGCTCGATGTGTCAATCAACTTGTAGTTAATTAATAGTGCCACCTTATACAAGATTTTTCTCAAATATGATTTTGTTTAAAAAAAATAAGCAATGTTTTATTTTATTTTATTTTATTTTTACTATTTTGTGGACTAATGAAGCCATCCTTGTTGGTATTTGCATAACCAACAGTAACACAAAATAAAACATTTTTTCTTGCCTGCTTTGATTTTGTTGCTCAATTCAATCTCAAAAGCAACATGACCCATCTTATTACAATGGGTCCTGCACCAAACAAGATAATGATGCTCATCACCATTCCATGTCATGAGAGAGAGAGAGAGAGAGAGAGAGAGAGAGGAGATGTTGATGATGATGAATTGTCTGAATTGCAATATTGCACAAACATGTATGTTGATTGGAATGTGACACCTAAAAAACACAAACTTTTCCGTCTCAGGCACAGTTTCTGTTTCTAACTTCTTCTTTTTTTAGATTTTTTAAGTTGTTTTAGTTTACTGAGACTTTTTGTTTTTAATAAAAAATTTTATCGTTTAATTAAAATCTTATACTTTAATACTTTTATGATTCAATCATCTTAAAAAGATGAATTTGAAAAATATAAAAAAATTATTTATAATTAGAAGAAAAAAAATTACTAAAGACAAAAAATTAACTAATTTGTGAGATTTTTTTTGCCTTTAAAGATTTTTTTTCCAAATTAGATGAATTTTAAAAAAAATTCAAACTCATCTCGTTAGGAAGAATCAAAAAATTATATTAATTAAATAATTTAAAAAATACTAA
Organism: Actinidia arguta var. hypoleuca; assembly: GCA_030159115.1. Lineage (NCBI taxonomy): Eukaryota > Viridiplantae > Streptophyta > Magnoliopsida > Ericales > Actinidiaceae > Actinidia > Actinidia arguta. The sequence continues at coordinate 20,545,816 of BRYE01000018.1, forward strand.
AAATAAAAAAACTCAAAACCAAAACAGCTATCCCATAGGATTTACGGTTTTATATTGATTCGAATAGAAGTTTGATCGAATTCCTCACCTTCCCTCAATTGAGGACTCTGCCTCACAAAGCCAAAAAGTGTAAATGACGTCATGATCCTGAAAATATAGCTTTTAGTCAGTATATGCTTCTTTTCCCTCTTATATCTATTATAAGTTTTTTTTTTTATAATCCGGTATATAGTCCAAATGACTCACTAATTTGGAGACTAATTTTATCGTTCACTAGTATAGGCCAAATTAAATCAAGGCAGAACTCCGTATGAACGGACCCAAAAATAACTAATAAAGAGAATTGAACTTGCGAGAGACAAGTACCTTAGTCGTAGTCAAATTCCAACTCGACTAACCTTAAGTTATTGTTGTTGTTTGCATGTTATTATCATTTTCATTTTGGTGCTTTTAATCCATTGGTTTTGTTGATTTTCGATATATCAAAACGAAATCCTTTCGTCTCTCTCGAGCAGACTATTTCCACGATAATTTTGCATGAAAGTTATGCAATCCACAACAACAAAACTCGAACTCTTATATCACATTACTTAAAAAGTGTCTTGTTAATTAAACTAATGTACGCTATGAAGTTATACCGATGCACAAATTAGTTATAATCAGAGAAAAATTGTCATAATTATATTACATATCAATTGTAATTCTCTCACTTTCCTTTTTGCTTTCTCTCTCTACAATTTTTTGATAGATTGTTTTTCTAATTTCTTTATTATTTTTTTGACTCTTGTGTTCACACCCTCTTTTTCCACTTTCCATTATTTTCTGAGGACAAATTTGCCAGAAGGGATAAGCGATACAGACACAAGGAAAAAATTAAATTCCAACGCAAGTGTGGCCATATCCATCAATCACTTGTCCATCTACTCGGGTCTTTTGTAGTTTGTTTTCTTTGAAAAATATTGTTACCACAGGGCCATTAATTTCCACTGACTAGAGTAGACTTTGGCTCTCCCACCCAAGGTATTTGGCAACTTTTTATTAAAGAAATTGATTTTTTAAAGGAAATAGCTTTTATGGGTTTATATAACTACTACGTTTTTTTAGTTTTTTTAATTTTTAATAATTTTTTTATTATTTAATTAAAATTTTATATATTTTTTTGATTTTTCTTGATGAAAGGAGTTTGAAAATATAAAAAATTTCATCTAATTTAAAAAAATCAATAAAAACAAAAATAAATTATTTTTACTTGAAAAAATATATAAAAATGTATACATAACTCTGAAGTTAACGAACGGACACACCTCGAGATATATTTGTGAGTTGACGCTTGCTTTCTGAGCATACATGTAATTTTCATTTTTACAAGTCATTAGGTGAAATGGGGTCTTCTAGATACCCTCATTCATCTTTATCTGCATCCCATGTGATTATCAGTTTAACAGTATTAAGGAGAGTTCAATTCGCATTTCTCAACCAACTAGAGAATTAGTTACTATTGGGCAAGCTTCCTAAAATTAAAATATATAAAATTGACATCTCATGATATTATAGTAACTCGTTGTCATCTGTATTCAATGATGAGTTTAGAGATTTTTTTTTCATGTTCAATTAAGTTAAGTTGGATTACCAAATCCACTCCAAACCCTAAGTAATTAAGCTCTTAATCATCAACTTGCTTCAATTTCAACTTCTCAATTCAAAGTCATTTATTTAAGAGATGCCTACTAAACACCAATTACGCTATTGCTTGTTGGTTGTTCGAAGTTGTCGATTGGTGTTAAGAATAAGCTTTATTACATCTTTTATGGTATTCGGCATTGCACCCATACTCGGAGACAGTAAAGAGTGACATTGTGTACTGAACAAAATCATTTAGGATTTTCACAAATCGCTGATCAAGCTAGTTGTCATTAAACATTTCATTCAAATAGTTTGAGAAGTCAAAAAATTCTTTTCTTTTACTAGTAATTAAATAGTCAATGGGAGAATATTAGTATAATTCCTATTGAAGCCTAGTTGTAAACAGGTTGTTAACTTTCAAAGGACATGTGCCCTAAAGACATCCTAAAGTGTCAAATAAAATGGTAAAAGAGGAAACCTTTTGCGACCCTCCCAAGTCTACCACCACTAATCATATTCACAAAGTATGAAAGAGAAGGGTTTGTTAAAAGGAGAGAAAGTCATGCAAGATGGGGCTACAAAAATTGAAACATGCTAATTACTTTTAATATACGCAGTTAATAGACAAAAAATATATTGATGTCAGTAAAAATACATAAACGTCTACAAAAGTATATTAAAATATTTATTAAAAATATGTATTAAACACCGTCCAGTTAGCAGAACTTATAAAAATTTCACAAAAAGGGGTCAAGAAAAGTGGCATGAGAGTGAGAGAAGTGGGGTTGAACCATAAGATGACAATTATGAAAGTGATGAGAACAAACTCAAATGGGCTGGTGCCACCATTGCACTTTTTAGGCCTTTATGTGCAATGCATTTATGTACTTTTATTACATTCTAAGGGTTCTTGCATCAAAGTTTGTAAAAGGAGTTCCATGGATCTTGCTTTGGTGAGATCCACCATATAGGCTACTTGCTCTCAATCTTTAAAGATTGCCTGTAAGTGCTTTTAGAATTTTAAATAATTGTAACAGGACTCCATCATCATTGAATTAGGAAGGTGCTTTAGTTTGGTCTTTTTTGGTTGGACCACTACTAATTAGGGTGGGGGTGGCTGAGTTGGGCCACCAAGAACTATTTGGAAATGAAAAGAAAGATTGAGATTCTTGAAATTAATGGTCTGGATACTAATTGGAAGTGCTATAAAAATGGCTAAATGGTGGGATGAGGTACTCATATAAATTAATAATCACCAACGTTTAAATGCTTAAAGTTGAAGGCTCTCACTTTTTTTTTTCTTTTTTGAATTGACAAATCTTTTAAAGGCACAACCAGAATGATGTTGAGAGGGCATAATATATCTTAAATTAGTTGTGTGACAATACTTTCTAGTTGATATGTCTGACTCGATTTTATTGTTCGAGTATCTTTTGATCAGAACTCAATATTAGTAGATTCTTGCACATAATGGGTTATTCTAGAGTTAATTCATGAGAATTACAAGATATAGTCGACTCATTTATCATATTTTTTTCTCTTGATTTTATTGTTACATTATTTTATTATTTTTCCCTTTTAAGTCGAAATATACAAATATTTTGTCTTTAATGAATTTTTTCTAAATTATATGAAAATATTTATATTTTTAGACTCTTCTTGTCAAGAAAAATTAAAAAAATTACAAATATTTGATCAAGTGCAAAAATCATCAAAGACAAAAAAATCAAAAATCAAAGCATCTAAAAAATATAAAAAAAAAAAAAACTAAACTGGGTTTAGCATGGAGACATATGTATAGTAGAATTTCATAATTACCTAAACTTGTAAATGCATGTCAACCATCCAATTCTGATCCAAAAAAGAAGGAACAAACCACATGCTCTCAATCTAATGATCAGATCAAATTCAAGAAACTCTGGCAATTAAAATGGCTCAATTAATTAAGGAGGCAACTTCTCTTAATTTGAATATTTGGACTGCACTGTATAGTTCAAATATTTTTGGACTTCGTTTGGGGTTTATTTTGATGATCTAAACTGTTTATATTGTAGATCGCGTCAAGAAGTATTACACTGTTAAAAATTACATAACTCGAATATAAATCAATAATCTATCAATATAATTTTATAACTTAATAAATGAGTGGGCACACATGATTATATCTATTTATATTGATATAAATTGAAATTGATCGGCTATTGATTTGTATCCGATTTATTTGTTTTTTAACAATATTATACTTCTCGATGTGATCTACAATATGAACAGTTTGAATCATAAAAATGAGACTAAACGGGACCCAAAATGCTTGGAATGTAGAGTGCAGTCCAAATGTTCAACTTCAGATAAGCTAACTCCATTAATTACATGGTTTAGATATTTCTTTGGTGTATATTTATATCTATGTATATATATAGATACATATTGAAACATTCATCGTGCGTGAATTATCAACCTTAGAGGGATGTCATCTTCATTAATCATAAAAATGGATGGAAAGGTATGAGCAATATGTACTTTGGTTGAGGATATGAATTCTGAAGATTTTTGGAAACAATCACCAACATAGAAGGTGATGCTAGCTAGTGAATTGAGCTCCTCTCCAAGAACGTCTCGTAAATTTATGAGAAAAAAATAATAGTAGCCATTTATATGTATCACTTTTCATCGAATACACTTTATTTTGTGTTTCTATTATGTAATATCGTTTTAATAAATACATAAATTATATTTTACTAGAGCAGAAAGAAGTAAAAGTATAATGTACGAGGATGAGCAATTCTCGTAATTGACAAAGAGGGTTATTTCCAGTTGAGAATTTTACAGATTAATTAAGGCCGTATTTGGATTAAAGAATATTTATTAGAACAAAGAAAAAAAATTTAATGAATACTAGTAGTGCTACATTTTATGGTTAGCAATGAATTGAACACACTGGTCAAAAGAGAAAGCATTGAAAGTAGTCAGAAATAGTACGTTGATTGGGGACTTACTGTTCAAAATCAGTCAAAAGTTGAGAG
>BRYE01000018.1:20570461-20572961 GCA_030159115.1 Actinidia arguta var. hypoleuca
CAATGGATAAAATATATGTCTAACTTTAAAATTTTTTTGTCCATTAGATCAAAACTTATGTGGGCTTCACACATTTGAGAAGAAGAAAGTTATAGTTTTAAGAAAAAAAAATTAATTTAAGATGAAATTTCAGTCATTGAATTCATTCAAATAAATTTTAATCGTAGATAACGGAAGATAGATTTAAAATTTAAAATGAATTATGTTTTATAGTATAAATTGGAAAAGAAATTTATAACTCTGCATTGCTGCCATTATGTTGAAAACATAGTAAAATAAATATTTATTGTTAAAGTTGTCCTATAAGTGCATCTCCAACCCAAATTTCCTAAATAGAGAACTAAAAAATATTTTCTCATTAAAAATTTTGTTTAGAATGTTTTACCATTCATAATAACTTTAACCCAAATCTCTATTTTTATATTCATTTTTTTAAAAAAGTTCCATTAATCTGCCACTGATTGTCCAAAAATTGAAATAATAAGTTTTTGAACATTTTTTAATTATACTACTTCGTATTGGTCTCATTTTAAAGGTTTCATCGATAATTTTTCAAAATAGCAATTTTATAAAAATTGGATTTATGAATTATTTTTTTTTGACAGGGGATAGGGGAAGAGGATGCTGCATTTACCATTGCTACTGATAAGAAACAACCTCAACCACTGGGCCTTTCGTCTTTAAAAATTACAAAATTGTACTGCAAAATTAATTTTAAAAACTGAATTAACCAATAATCTTTTGTGAAGATATTCAAAATAATTTTCAATCACCATCCGATGGTGTTATGGGTTTGTTTTTTCTTTGAAAGGACATTAAGATTGATGGTATTTGTCTCAAATCCTATTCCATGATTGGGGTTGGGACCCAAAACCTTTTAAATGTTTTTAACAATGACAAAAAAATTTACTAGATGGTGATCTCATATCAAGTGCACCCTGTCAGCGTGGCGTGAATGCAGAATCTCTCTTCAAAAAATGAAAATAAAATTTATGGACTAACATGTAAAATGACAAAAATAACCCAATCCGAGATATCATACTGAGTATTCTACTCCTTGTCATTAGTTTGCTTTTTCTCCCTATACGTGATTTTTTTGGAAGTATCATCTTCTTCGTTTAGTAACCTTTGTATATCAAATAAGGGTATAAAGGTAATCTGATCACAAATGTGTCCTTAGACATAAAAAGTTGTCTTTGATAGGTGACAAGGCTTTGAATTAGGGACCACATCAAGTAGTCCCAAGAAGATATAGATAGCCATCACTTATGTTCTTGGCCCACAAGAATGTTACTTCAGCCCTTCTTAAATCAGTTGTAGCCACTAGAAGCCTATGGAAGCAAGATCCAAAAAATCCAAGAGAAGCAGAGTTCAAAAATTTCAGCTATGATAAATGCACAAGCCCATGCTTGGCCTAGTTTTTTTTGGGTGAAATATACTGGCCATCCTTGAGATTTCATGTTAATACACAAAGTACTCATGATATTTAAAAAATTATAATGACCTCTCCTGAAATTTATATTTAATACAAATACTTTCCTGACGTTTGATAAATTACACTGATCACCTATGAGGTTCCGGGTCAATACACACAGTACCCATGGGGTGGTCAGTGTATTTCAGGGGTGCTTTGTGTATTAACTCAAAATCTCAGGGTGGTCAAAGTATTTTAGGAGAAATCTGTTATAAATTTCAAATCTCAGGGGAGGTCATTGTAATTTATCAAACATCAGAGGTGCTTTGTGTATTAAAGACAAACTTCAGAGGAGGTCATTGTATTTCAACCTTTTTTTAGAGAGTTTTTAGCTGCTGTTTCTATTTTTGAGTTTTTTTTGTCTTTTGTCTTGTTGCTCATGACTCCTCTTGTCAAGAGGAATAAAGTAAAAAATTTTGACGAAATAATTAAAAAAATTAAGTAAAAACGAAAAAATTCGAAAACCAAAATAACTAAAAAATATGGTAAAAACGCTAGGGCAAACTCGCTCAAATTGAGTTTTTGAGATTTGTCCTTGCAATATATTTATGCTATGTCAAGAGATTTAGGTAAAAGCCTTAACTACTGATCCTATTGTTGTTCAATGTACAACAGAGTTAATGCAATCACCAACAAATTGGAGAACTTTAAACTCCCCAAAGGGACCGCTATTCCTCCCTCTCCCTCTCCCTCTCTCTCTGCATTCTGAACCCACTAGACCATTTATTACTTCTGATTTGGTCAAGGGTTTGGCCTGTCAAGGATGAAGTAATGCAAGGGGCAGTTTGGTCAGTACACAATAATACTTGGGGTTCTTCTTTGGGTCTCATTTTTTGAGGAAAAGAACAAGATAGGGGGAAAAAGATGGAGAAACAAAATGAAGTGGAAAAAGTTTCTCTCTTTTTTTTTTTTTTATTTGGGAAAATTACAAGAATAACTCCATGATTTAACCTTGGTAACAAATTAAACCATGAATTCTTAATTTTAACAAATTAAATCATAAACTTTCTAATTTGTCACAATTAG
>BRYE01000018.1:20585461-20587961 GCA_030159115.1 Actinidia arguta var. hypoleuca
TCATAGCAGCGAGCAGAGGCAACGATGGGCAATGAGAGTTGGGCCATGGTGGTGAGTTGTCAATCTCTCTCTCTCTCGATATGGGATAGCATAGTAAAACAAAGAAAGGTTGAGAAAATTGAGGATTAGGGTTTGTATATGTTGGTAAAGAGAGAGGAAAATGAGTGTTTTGTTGCTTGGTTTATTTTGTCTGTTGCTTGATTTATTTTGTCTGGGTAAGGAATGAATTTAAAAGTTGGGATATTTAGTCCTACAGGGGAATAGGGAGGGTAATTTTGCCTTTTTAAGTTAATATTTGATGACATCAGCACATTTATTGTTGTTGACTAACAACAGACTAACGCCTGGGGGTCAAGTGTTATGTTTTTATAAACTTTGAGGGAGGTATATGTAATTTTCTTAAAACTTGGGGGTGGAGTGTATTTATTATAAACCTTAAGGGAGGTTAATGTAATTTACCATTTTATTATTTCTACTGCTGCTATTATTATTATTATTATTATTATTATTATTAAGTAGCCTATGCCTAACTAAACCAAGCCTTTGTCCAAATCATTTGGGTTCAGTTACATGGCTCATTTTACGCCATTGAGCTCTATCAAGGACCAAATATTCATTGAGATTCAATCCAATCATATCATTTTTTACTACTGTGTCCAATATTAATTTCGGTTTACCCCTCCCTCTAGTGTCGTCACTACCAATAATTATGTCACTTTTCCTTATGTCTAAGCCACCTAAGTCTATTCTCTTTTATATCCTCAATCGATACGACTCCTACCATATCACAAATATTAACATTTCTAATTCTACCATTCCTGGTCTTACTGCACATCCACCTCAACATTCTCAGCTCAGCTACTCTCATTTTTGTAGTAGTCGATGCCTATTTGCGAAAATTTAAAAAGTATCAATAGCAATACGGATACAACTCCATTATTGAAGTATCAAGGATATCACAATACAAGTACAACAAATCTTTCAAGGTTCAAAGCTCAGTCAGTCAGGCTACTTTTCGCTTCATGCAAGACCCTGTGTGCGTGTGTGTTTATAGGTAACAACAAAATGATTGTATTCGATAGACTAGCAAAATACAACAAAAGAAAAACTACCAAGGAACTGGGGACATTGTCTGTAAGTCTATATTATGATTCATTTGTCTTGAGGATGTTGCCTGGAAAGCTACTATAGTTTATTATCCTGGGGGACATTGCCTGCAAAGCTATTATAACCCATTCGCCACAATTTCCATCGTCCTCTGCAAGGACGGATGTGAGATTTTAACCTAGTGGATGCAAATGGATATGCAAACACAGAACTTATAACCTACGCAAGAAATATTGTATTTCATTTTAACTTTGGACAGATAAATATTGGTAACTAATACCACTAGTAACAAACTGGGATTTTTATTTTTTGGGAAAAATTTGTGGTGCCATCACCCCCAGCCACAAACCCTAGGGTACATTGCTGGTCCTATGCTCCTGGATTTGATGGCAATGTATACAACCGCTAGCCAACAAGAAGTGAATTCTCCTCCTCAAAAAATCATCAAATTCTATCACTACTCACCACAGCAACCACCAAAAGCCTAATCCCGAAGCTAGCAACACCCTACAAATAAAACGACATAAACACCTAATTCTATCACTAGCCAGTTCTCCTCCTAAAATATAAATACCCAATTCTATTCACTAGCAACAGCCGAAACAACCAAAACCCTAATTTCGAAACAAGCAACACCTTACAAATTAAAACTGAAATAACCCACGAACTATAAAATTGCATAAGACACTTGATTAGAACCCCATATTCATATTAATAATTAAATTTGAACTTTCCTAGGGTGAAGTCCATCTCTAGCCAGTTCACCTCCTAAAAGGAATACCCAATACAACTCACTAGCAACAACAGAAACTATCAAAACCCTAACCCCAAAACAAGCAACTCCCTACAAAAAAAGCGGACATAAACCACAAACTAAATTTAATTATAAACCATGAACTAAAAATTTGCTTAAAACACTCGATTGAAACCTAAGATTCCACATTCAGAATAGAATCGAACACCACTACAATTTACCACTTCGCGCAAAGGAGAAATAGTAGAACCTGATTGAGTATAAAGCTCTTGCCTTGGCGAGCACGGCCGCAGACGGAGACTACGCCGATTGGGTCCTCGATGTGCTGGAGAGCGGCAACGGCCTCAGGATCCATCCGGAACTTGCCATTGTCGTCGCAGTACACGAGGCGGATCGGCCGCGCCGGTCCGGTGACCACCGGCAGCGGCTGCAGCGGCTCCAGCGAGGGCTGGGGCGGCGAGTCGCCGGGGTCTCTGGAGAATAATCTTTTCATCATCTTTGGTCGAAGCGTTCTTGGTCTCAGATTCTGCTTTGCTAGTATTCGATACAGAGAAACAGAGTGCGTGCGAGGGTGTTTTGTAGAGCGAGAGCGCGTTTAAAAGGCAGCGAATTTGAGGAGACAAAAGCGAAAATAGGGAT
>BRYE01000018.1:20605461-20620461 GCA_030159115.1 Actinidia arguta var. hypoleuca
TTTCTTTGATCCATCAATATCACTATAGAAAGGTATGTTACTAGATTGAACGCCAACTTGTTCAATTTTTTTCCTTCTTTTTTCTTTTTTGAATTCTAAATCATTTAAATTTCCTCCAATTTCAACATAAAGGTAATTAGTATTCATCCCTAGTAACGCCGCTCCCAAGAATTTAAATTTTGTTTTTAGTTGTTATGAGATTATTTAATTATAAGAATTATATATAGATATTAGTCATCAGCTAGCCCACAGTCAATACGAAATTGGGTCCCCATTCCCCACCTAGCCGCCCTCGGACGAACGTTGGAGATTTTTGCTCCAGCAATAATATAGGTTTTTAGGGAGGACCGGACTTCAATGAGAGGATGATTGGTTGAGTTTCTCGGCGAGAGTATCGTGCCTGGTTGATTGGGTTGAATTTTGGAGGTGAAGGTTTTCGAGATGAATAGAGGAATTTAATGGCGTGGGGTTTGGGAAGTGAGAAAGTCATGAGTGGAATTTTGGAATTAAAACGAGCTATGTTGTCTAGGCATCTAACTTATGAAGAAAAATATGTAAAACTATAACCTTATATAAGCTGATTTTTAAAGTTTTAACATGGTGAATTTTGGGTCAGGTATATTCATTAAAATTTACCACGCTAAAACTTTAAAAAACAGTTTATATAAAGGTCATGGTTTTACATGTTTTTCTTCATAAGTTGGATGCCTAGACATTAGAGCTCGTTTAACTCCAAAATTCCACCCATGGCTTTCCCACTTCCCAAACTCCACGCCATTAAATTCCTCGGTTCATCTCGCAACCCTTCACCTCCAAAATTCAACCCAACCAATCAAGCATGATTTCCTCACCGAGAAACTCAACCAATCATCCTCTCATTGACGTCCAGTCCTCCCCAAAAACATATATTATTGTCGGTGCGGAGATTTCAATCGTTTGTCCAATTCCAATTTGAGGGCGGCAAGGCGGGGAAACGGGACCAAATTCCCCCTGAGGGCGGCGAGGCGGATTTAGGATGATGTTGGCTAGTTTATTTTTATTTTTATTTTTTTGGTAATATTATCATAAACCTCAATGTATCTTGCTCTATTTGAATGATGAAGTGGCATATTCGTAATGAATGCCATCACTTTCTTGTTTTATTCTCTGATATATAACATTATATTTTGTTTTCCCTAAAGTTGAAATCCTGATGGTTGCTCTTGTGACTGATTACCAGTTTACCACTTGTCAAGTTTTGAAAGAACAACAACATTTTTATGAGCCATACAAACCAGAGTCACCTTTTGGAAACTATGAGTCGTCCTTTGACAGAAGAATTTACAATTTTATTGAAAGCCCTTTTGTGTCTGAAAAAGAGGTTAGTGTGGTTAAGTGGTGCCTTGTGAACTAGATATCCTAGGCTCGAAGGTTAATCCTAGCTTGGCTTACCCAATGCACCTGGTTTGCGGTGAATACATGGATCTCAATGGAAGTGTCCAAGTAAAATGGGTAGGAAACACAAGCATGGACTTCTACAAGAATAAAAAAGAAAAAATTTGTCTGACCCTTGGCATGTTGTCCTTGTTTGGTGCAGCTAAAAGAGTTTGGACTAATAATCTAATTAGACTATTAAGCTGTGTTTGGATCAAGGATTGGATGAGGAAAAAAGAAATGAAAAAGGTAGACGATCCATTTCTTTTTTTCTCACCAAATTCTTGATCCAAACACATCCTTAATTTTTGGGTTATTGAGAAAACCCATAGGGGGGATGATATCCCTGCTCTGTCCCATGGGATTTGGGATTAGAGTGTAATTGCCCAGCCTGCCCTCTAAATGCTCTACCATTCTATTGTAGTAGGTAAAATTGGAAATTCAAAATATAAATCCCATCCTAGTTGTGCAATCCATTCATTTGATCCAGCGCAAATCAAACAAGAGCTTGGACTCGTTATCAACCCTAATGCTAATCCTCCAACTTGTTAACAATCTCACCACTCATTATCAATCCTAATGCTAATCTTCCAACTTGTTAACAATCCACCAAAACTAGTACCATGGACGGAGTTGTCATTCGACCGTAGGGAGCCATGACTCCCTTACTTCTGTCATAATTCTTAATATACTACCTATTATTTTTATATATATTACATAAATACAATCCGGTGGCCTCTCCTAACTCTAATGTCTGCTCCCAATCTCTTCCATGATCCCCCAAAGATGAAATTCTGGTTCCGTCCATGACTAGTACAGTTATCAAACAGGGCCTGGATAAATATCTTCGACCAAAGTGGGTTAAGAAACACTTCTATGCGCACAAACACACCATCACCACAAGGAGCGAGTCTGACAACATGCAGACCCGGCTCTCCTATGGGTGTCTCTTCTTTGTGTCTGCAGTCTGCAACCACCAGATTTACAAATTTGAGTTGTGAATATGGGAAATGATACGCAGAGTTTGAGAGGCCTGAGGGTCACAATTTCTTTGATACATCAATATCACTATAGAAAGGTATGTCACTATAGAAAGGTATGTTACTAGATTTACAAATTTGAGTTGTATGCCAACTTGTTCACTCTTTTCTTTCTTTTCTTTTCTTTTTTTTTTTAATTCTAAATCATTTAAATCTCCTTCCATTTCAACATAGAGGTAATTAGTTGTCATCCCTAATAACGCCTCTCCCAAGTATTTAAATTTTGTTTTTAATTGTTATGAGATTATTTAATTACGAGAATTATATATAGATACTAGTCACGAGTTAGTCCACAGTTAACTAGATAATCATTCGTGTAAAGATTCACTCATGCAAAGATTTTGTATTATTAATTACCTCGAGCCATTTGATTTTATATAGATGTAGAGTTGAAAGTCCAATTGAGGCGACCCAAGTTAACTGACAGCTTTATCACGGTAAGTAAATAGGACCTTAGTGAATTTCCAAAAAAAGTTAATTATATTTTTTTCTCTTTAAAGTATCTACTCATTTTCATTTTGACCCTCTCTAACGGAGACTTGTACTTGAGAGTTGAGAGGAGGTTTTTGTCTTTTTCCAATAAAAGTAAGGGTGTAATCATAATTTCAAAAAGTACATGGGTATTCTGTATTCGTAAGGAACCTTGAGGGTAGTCAGCGTAATTTTTCCAATGTTTGCCCGTTTCTTCTTGATTCGTTCCAAGTAAGGCAAATATCCGATTCATCCGCCAATTCGATCCATTCGAACCAACCCAATCTGAACCCAATTAAATTCGCTCACTCTACGGATGAATAACAGGTGGATTTCAATTAATTCGATCACATTCGGTTCGGGTGTCGAGTCATTCAATCGTCCAACTCGACTGCCCAACCCAACAAAATATTATACTAAAATCTATCATTTTCATCCAACCCGACCCAAATCCGATCAAATTTCACCCGATCCGACCCAACCATCTATTGGATCGGATTCGGGCCAAAATTTCTCCAACCGAACCAATTCGATTCGGGTATCGGGTGATCCCAAACCCGACCTGACCGCATAGCCATAGTTCCAAGTGTTTCTGACAAACATGCACTATAAGCCGGTTGGGCCTACTTATTGGGCTTAGCCCGAGAATTGGCATTCCATTACTCGGCCTTTCAGAACACATTTGAATAAAACGTGATTGGGCTTAGAAAGTCACGAAGCCTCGAAAACTGGGCCCAAGCCCGGAACTGCAAAGAAAAAACAAGAACAATCGTACTAGAAGAAAAGGGAAGGATCTTCACACCTTATTTTTGTGCAAATATAATTTTTTGTGTGTGTATTTACAAATTGAAAAAGGTTATTGAGAATTACTAAATAGGACAGTTTTATAATTTTGCATATTGAAGATAAAAAAATGAAGTATTTATAAATAAAAAAATCTTATTTCATAAAAGTATTTTTAAAATTATTTTAGATTTTTTTTATACACATATTTTTAAAAACAATGTACAAACAAATATTTTTAAATTTCTTAACAAGTACCCTTAGAACAAGTGTTAACAAGTTTTATTTAATAAATCATTACTCTACGTTATTTTTTTTATAGGGTATGTCATCGCGTATTGAATGGTCAATATTTAGAGAGAGAGAAAGTTTCCAATTTCATGCATCGTCATTATGGGCATCCTTCCACTTACAAATTGCCATTAGAATTGACTTAGCACATGAGAGAGAGAGAGAGATGAAAACCTAAAAATTCACTTTCCCTAATTTGTCTCCTTAAACAAATGGTTATATACGGATCGAATCAACACACAGATTTTGTCCAATGAGTCATAATCAGGGATGGAGGGACCAGAGGGTGGCTCGGGGAGACAGCTACCCCACAATTTTTAAAAAAAAAAAACAGTTTTAGAGTTGTACTAGCTAGTTTTGGGTGCGCGCATACAAAATAGGATATTTTAGCAAAATTAATTCTTAAAATGGATTGATTTTATTTTTTATTTTTTATTTTTTTTCAATTATCTAGCAGTTATTATAATCAAAAAGCGATTACGAGCATAGTTTTGGCATAAAAAGAAGTGTGAAGGGTAGTTTTGACATAAAAAAGTGTGAGCCGGCTTCAAAAATATATCTACAACAAACTATGTTGTTTTCCTTTTTATAATAGTATAAATTAAGTTCTACTATTTTCAAATTACATAGTTTCCTTAACCCAAAAATTAAAATTACTATTGTATTTTATGCCCAGGTTACATATTTTTTATTTTATTTGTATATTAACCTCTTAAAGATTAAAATCTTGTATCCCTAGTTGGACATTGGTCATAATCATCCACATTCACAGGAAAATGCACTAAGAAACTCCCACTAATACCCATTTATAGTCAACTAAGCTAGTGCACAAAACAAGAGATAACTAGATGTCCTCAAGCCCACTAAGAATAACCAAATTTAAAATAGAAATCATCTGAAAATGTTAACATATTTTAACATTTTCATTTTCATTTTCGTAGCAGTGGAGACCTCATCAGTTCTGAAAATGTCGGTGGGTATAAATCGCAAAAAAGAAAGAAAAAGAAAAAGAAGACGAATAGAGAGAGAGATCTAAAACTTACCATAAAATTATTGGTTATCATAAATATTGGTGATTCAAAGATTATTTAAGTGAAATTTGGCCCCGTTGTGGGGTAAATTCGTTGGTGTATTTTTGTTTATAGTAAATATTTTTCATCTTTCGGTTAAATCTTTTAACTTTTTTAGTTCGTTGGAGAGGAATTGGGAAATTAGTTTTTTTTTTCTTTTTCAAAATAACACTAAATCTAAATGAATTTATCAGAAAAAAAGAAGGAATATTTAAAAATCCTTTTGTATTAATTTGAATTTTAGTGTCATTTTATAAAATAAAAAATATACTTTTTCGATTTCTCTACGAAAAAATTTTGACCAGAAAATTAAAAAGATTCATACAAAAAAAAAATCAACAAAATGTGCAATTAATCCCAAATTTCTTCAGTTATAAGAAATATTAAAGTCCGAATTGGCATAAGCATCTATTAATAAAATGATGTATAGCCCTGATATGCAATGCAATGAAGATCCTCGTAACATTGATGTAATAGAGAAGATATTTTCAGATCAACTCTTATTTTATTTTACATTCAACCACACTTTGACGTAACGAAAAGAAGTTAAAACGAACCTTCGTCGGTACCCAATAACAAGTTTTTATTAGTCTATGTTTTTGAATGATCTAAGATTAAAGAGGAAAATGACAGGATAGTCAAAATCTACCCCCAAGTCAAGTGAGAAAATGAGGGACTTTAATTTGGTCATATTTAGAATTTTAGCTGAAATTGTCATACTCTTTCCCTTAAATTTACCTGGCTTACAAATTACAATAAATGTTATTTTAAAGGAAAAATTTCACAATTGATCCTGTAGTTTATCAAAATTTTACTTTGGTCTCTTTAGTTCTAATTTAAACAACTAAGACCCTATAGGTTGAATCTTGTTTTAATATCGTCCATCCGTCAATATTACCCGTTAATAATTTGAATGAAAATAAATCACATGAGAACTAACATGGATAGTTTTAGGAACCAAAGTGAAATTCTGGCCAAACTTTAGGAACCGATAGTTGCAAAATTGCATTCGAAAAAGACTCATGTGACCTTCAAGTGCTCATTTTCTGTATAAAATATTACCGGGTATTAGCGGAGGACTACATTGGAACTAAATCAAAACTTTAGGGTCCTAATTACCTAAATTGAAACTAAAAAATGAAAATAAAACTTTGGTCAAGACACAAGAACCAATGATTAAATTTACACTTTTTTTCTAATATCCATTGCTTTCTTGCCAAGCGGTTCATGAACATACTTAACACAAATATTTCTTGGGTTCTCATAAGATTAAAAAAAAATAAAAGATATGGTATTGATTGCGCTAATGATAGTTATAATATAATAATCATAGAAGATATCATCATGCTTATAACAGAAAAATAATATTAATAATAACAATGTTGTATTCATCAGGGAAAAAAAAACGCACTACTACAGTCAAAATTGGGATTAAAAAATTCTCATAATTTAAAATAAATTATTTAAATTTATTTGATTACGTAAAATTCACACGTTCAAGTAAGTATAAATTATTTATTTTTAAATTCTAAATTTTTGGGGGGTCAAAATTCTAGGAACGTAGAGTTTCAGAAAAATCGCAAAAAAAGGAAAGCATTGCTTACATAGTATTGAATAATGTTTCATAAAATCACAATCTCCATGAAACAAATGGAGCCCACTAATCTATACAATTATTAAAAGCAAAATTACATTTTTTGGAGGGAAAAAAACAAAAATTACATGATCAAAAAACAAAAAATGGCTTTCATGCCATTTTTTATCTGCTAATATACAAGATTATCCTGGCAAAGAAAATAGGGCGAAAAAAAAGAAAAAGACACTTTCTGCCCCACCATTCCAAAAATTTCAGACCCATCTAGAGGGAGAAAGAGGAGAGTATAGGGGCAAAAGTCAAAGCCAGAGAGCTCCAGCCTGTTTCAATATGGGAACCAATTCGCCGGAAATATGAGTGGCCATGACTCTCTCCAACCCACCAAACTGCTTCCCGCCGACGAACACCACCGGAAATTGTAGATCGCTGCCGCCGATCCCGGCCAATTCGCCGATCACTGCCACTTCTAGGGGGTCGTCCACTGCGACCACAGGAGGGTTCACACCGAGCCCCAAGAGCAGGCGCTTCACCACGTGGCACATACAACACCCGTTTCCCCCGAACACAATCACTGGATTTTCCGAAACTAGTTTTTGCAAATTGGCCCGAGTTTTTATGGAATTGGGGGAGTTTGGGGGGGGCAGTGGTGGCTGGGGGTTGTCTGAATTGGCGGCGACTACCACGGTGGAGGAGGAGGAGGTAGGAGGGACCCAGGTTCTGTATGGGAGTGCCTGTTGCATTGTGTGTGAATTGAGAGAGAGAGAGAGAGAGAGAGAAGGGGTGGAGGAGGGGGATGGGAGAGAGGAGGGAGGGGGGATTATATGGTTTTGGTTTGGTGGTTGCGTGTGGGGTGGGGTTGAAAAAAAAAAATATCTAGTGGTTCGAAGCAACTCATCACCTTTCTTTTCTTTTAAGAAGTATTCACATGTGGGAAAATGGATTCAAAACCCATTAGTTTTGCTTAATTTTGAGACTTAATTAAAGTAAAAATTACACACTTTTTTTGTGGGTTCAAGTAACTATGGATACACTTTCATGTAGAAATTAAAAATATGTATTTGGTTATTTAAAATTATTTATAATTGAATTGAAAATTAATTTTAAAGTGTGCTACTTAAAATATGTTTTATGTAGTGAAAGTTGTTAGTCCCACATTAGAAAAAAAGATGAAGGTGAAAGTAGCTTATAAATAGATACATTCACTACTTAGGTTGGGTCTCAAGAGGTACCCAATTTTTTTAAGGAGGAGAGTTATGGATGAATTTGGGCCGAGACTATAAATTCTGTAGGCTGGACTAAAAATACCACATGCGCACCGCCCAGGCTGAGGCCGTGGGTGCGGGCTTGGGCTTGGTCCGGACCTCTATATAATTTTTTTACATAAAATTTATTTATTTATTTTTAATAAATAAGTTTTCAATAATTACGATTTTTGTCCCCAAACAATTGCGTCTCCTGAATAGTTGTGTTCGTTCGCATTAGTTCCAAACTATTGCGTTTGTTCGTTTTAATCTATGTACATTTAAATTTTAAACGAACAGATCCCTGATAAATTATTTTTCTTATATAAAGTTGCATCTCTTCCAACAGTCACGAATTCTCCCATATAAGCCATCCCCATTAAGCCATTCTGGCATTCCTTACCAACCCGAATTTTTACCATCATTTGTACTTCCCATCTGCATAGTTTCATACTATAAGAGAAAGTACATCACTATTGTTGGTTGGCCAGGCTCACTGTTGTTGTGCTGCATCAGTGAGATTTCGACTGTTGTATTCTGAGAGACAGAGTTCTTTAATTCCGTTGGTACCAGTGCAGATGATTAATCTGTCTTAAGAACACTGTATCGAATACATGTCTCAATCTACCACTTAAAGATTTTGTTTCTTCATACAGAATAAGTTCTATAAGGTTTTTTTTATGTTCTATTATTAATTTTATTTCAAATTAGTCTCTGCAAAATTTTACACATTGCACAAACATTATCCAACATTCACTGTTCGAATTAGTACAATTTTAAGAAAGTAACAAACTAGACTGTTTTTAACAGTTTAAAAAAATTTCTAACGTAATTGTTGTACAACTAAAACCGAACCAATACAAGCACATAATGCGATAGGGTCCAATTCAATTTCACAATTCAAAATTTAATATTGCCATTATTTTTTGGTATCTAAGAGAACAATACAATGTTACACCAAAAATAAGCTATTATCTTACTTGAAAAATGAAAATGAGTTAATAAATCATACTCCAATCTATCAATAACAACACATTTTTCATTTATGCACATGGAAGAAGTAGCATCAAAAATCTTAAGTGTACGGAATTAAAATAAACAAAAAAAATCCAACATAATTAAAGAAAAAGTAGCAATATAAAAAATAAGTGATATTTGTACATAATAATTATATTTTTGTGACTCTATTAGGCCTGTTATTTCTGGCAATTGCAATGGTTTCTTAAGCTAGTGGTTATCTCTTTGCTTTTCAGTCTTTTCCAATGGGAAGCCTTTGATAAAACTGCAATGTATGGTTCGGAAATTTTAATCATCGTAACCTAAAAATTATAAATTAAATTATTCGTCTATGGTTTTAAAAATTATAACTGTAACTAAATTGTTCGTAGAATAAAAAACCGAATTAATCAAACCATGCAGATTGATTCAGTTTAGGCAATTTCACTATTTTTGTAGTCTACTTTTAAAAGTATAAACTTTAAAATTTGAAACATAATTAACTTAAAAAATGATATGATAAATGTGTGTATTTTAAGTTTCAAATAAATTACTCGGAGTGGGATGAGAAGACTCTAACGTCAACGCGGGTGACGCATTGTTGGACGTCACAACTACGATTGTTGACGTGGCGTTACATCAGTGGTTGAGTTTGACTTATTCCAAGTAGCTACGTCCCAGTTGATGACGGCCTTCCGACTGTTTTTCCAAGTATTTTAATCCACGCGCTTTAAGTCATACGCGCCACCTAGAAGAGTGGACTCGTGTTTTGTTTCAAACCATAGTAGTGTCTCCTCCACCACGCCTTGCCGCCTTTGAAGTATTCCTACTCGATGCCCACTACCACTAAGAATAGGTCCAATCGACCCCATCATTATATAATTATTACGTTTTCATGAAAATATTTACATAAATAGAAAATAATATTTTTACCTAAAAATTCAAGCATAAAAGACCCAAAAATAATGCAACAATGGTATTTTGGCAAAGAATAAATTTAGAAAATCTGTAAATTACTTTACGAATTAATAGAGTTACATCATACTCATACGAAGCTTGTGTCATGTACTCAACTAATAGTGTGGAACCGCGTAAGACAAATAAATGAGTCGAATAGTAAATTATTTAAAATTGAATTGAAAATTAACGAGATTTAAAAATATGTTAGAACTTAATTTATTAATCAAGTGAATAAATCTCAAACAATTTTTAATTTAGCAGATTATGAGTTGAGCTTGAATAACTTGAGTTTCTTAAATATTATAAGCTTATCAAACTTAATAGTAGATTGTTCAAGCTTATTTTAAAAACTTAACGAACTAAAAAATATGTTTGAGTTTAATTTGTTTATCAAACGACCCGATTTTAAATAAAATTTTAACAAGCTGAGCCAGTACCATCGTTTGGTAAATATTAATAATCAAGCATTAGTAATTGAGGGCCCCACAAATTCTTTAATAGAATTTTATCCATCAAAATCTAAAAGAACATTTATTTGAAAAATTAGTACGAAAAATGGTAAGGCTATGACTTCTTAGTGCAACATTAAGACAAAGTATATAACGTAATAGACCAAAATACCCTATAAGAATAAGATTTCTTAAAATAGCAATTGATTTTGTGAAATTAACACCACGCGTTCACAAACTAAAACAAGAAAAACTTCCTCTATTTAAATTATGAAAACCTCTAAACTTTTTTCAAAAAAATTAAAAAAAATTAAAACCCATCATTCATATGCGCAAAAATTTGAATATTTTTTTTTATCTTTATATGATTCTTAACTACCGACTTAGCAAAAACGTATATAAATAAATAAAATAGTTTAGAAATATAAATCTATGAACCAGATTCACTTTAACTAGGATATGCATCATAGTTAAATATATTTGGATTAATTTTGTTTGTATTGGCCTTTTTGTAAATATAATATTTTTACTTTTTTGTTTTTTACAATCAGCAGAAATTGAAAAAATAAAGAATTTTTGCCAAAATTTGACAAAGCTAGCATAAAAAAAAAAATTAAAACCCACTTCGGTCTACCTCTTTTTGAGATATTTTAGCTGATTTGATCTTCGATTTTTTTTTTCAATTACTTTTTTATCCGTTTGTTCAAATTTTTATATTTTTACGGTTCCTCTTTATAAAAGAATCCAAATAATTTTAAAAAATTCCGCATTTTTTAATAAATCTGAATTTTTTAAAAATTAATTTCCGATTATATTTTTTAAACATTTTGTCTCTAATTTAATTGTGGATATATAAATAACTTCAATTTTCGTATAGATGCTCCCAAAATGCTGACGACATGTGCAGACAAACCTGCACCGGAGAATGCGAAGTTTGCTATCGTAAGCGGGCAGGACCAGACTGTGACGCCCACCCTACATCAGCATTCATCAACTCCTAATACAACTGCACAACGCCGGCACGACACGTGTCAATTTTGTGGTCCCCAATCTGAACCATAGCCGGTTGCCGTCACCCACGTGTAGCATACGGTTGCCGTGTCATCACCAATTTGGATCATGCTTCTCTACAATTCAAATGTTTGGACTGTAAATCTAACCAAGCATTTTTGATCTATTTTGTGTTCATTTTGATAATTTAAATTATATTTATTATATAATTTATTGTGAAAATTAATATTATAAAAAATTATATTGATCGAAGATAAATCGACATCCGTTCAATACCGTTTTATAACTTAATAAATATTATAACACACCGGATTATATTTATTTATCTTGATATAAATTAATATTATAACACACCGGATATGTGATCGACGTTATTTTTTACAGAATTATTATGACTTCTACAATATGAACGATTCAAATCATCAAAATAAACTCAAAATGGTTGAATTGCAGATAAGTCTGATTCTTAAAACAAGCAACTATACACATTTAGAAAGAGAAAGTTACGAACACAAATATTTATAAATACACCTGTACAAATTCTCTCAGCTGAAGTGTGTAATTTATAGACTTCACACATATATTTCAATTCTTGATGTACTAATTTATGCGATCTTGAAGGAAATGAATTGATCATGCACTGCCTTTACGATAATTTTACATTAAAATGTTAATTTTTCCAATCGTTTCAAGGGGAATGTTAACTAGAGTTTTGGAGGTGATAATTAATTTACAAACAAAGTGTATTATAATGTGTTAGAATACTTAGAATATACATATATATATATATATATATATATATATATATATATATATATATGTGTGTGTGTGTGTGTGTGTGTGTAAAATATGCATTAAAATTGTAAATTTTCATATTATTTTCCCCTTAATCAACTAGCATGACCCTAATTTCAAAAGTGGGAAACTTTCGTCGACATAAATTAATTAAAAAATAGTGCAAAATTGATATAAAACTAAAGAATTTCTTTACCAAGCTTTTTTCTCTTTATTTTCATGAATAAAAAAAAGGTAGGTGGAAAAACAAATGGGAAATTAATCAAATAAGCCAAGAAAATAATTATTTTAAGTAAAGTTGTCTTTTTGTTTAAGTCTATGTTGAAAAAAGAAGAGAGAATGAATGGAATCTTAGAAAATATTAGGAAGGCTTAAAATCAAATGTGTGTGTGTGTGTGTGTGAGAGAGAGAGAGAGAGAGAGAGAAAATGGTATGAACATTTACAAGTCCAAAGGTTATACACTACTATTCTTCTTTTCTCATTTAGAGAGAGAAGCAATTACTTGGTTCATAATTAAGCAATAATTCCAGGAGGAGCAAGACTTAATACACGAAAGAGATCAATACTTGAACTTTTGACCATTGAATCTTGAAAAAATAAATATCTTTGTCTCAAAAAAAAATTTAAAAAAATAATATAAATTTCACTTATCCCCTGAGACTTCTGATAAATACAATCAACTCTCATGTAATTTTAAAAATAGTATTGATCTTTCTTATTTTAAAATTAATATCAAGATACCCTCTATAACACATTTTTTTGCAAAAATAATAAACTTGCCATTTGATTTAGGACTTTCAAAAAAAAATTATCAATACACCCATTAAGATAAATTAATATTCTTTTTTTTAAATACTATTTATTTATAAATTATTTTATTTTATATTTTATCAATAAGTAAATTTTTTTAAAAGAATTGATTTAAATAGTTTATTTTTAAGTATGCCTAATGAAAATGTATTTAAAAATAAAACTTTGTTATCAATATTTTTTAAAATAATAATTTAAATATTTTACTTTTGAAGTGCTGATAATCTAAACATACTTGAAAAAAATTAACTTTTTAACATATTTTTTTAAAAAGAGTGAATATTTATTTATTTAAATTGGTGTATTGCGAAAATAAATTTTGAAATCCCTAAATCAAATAGCAATCTTGTTGTTTCTGTACAAAAATTAGCTCTAGAGGGTATCTTGACATTAGGTTTAAAAGTAAAAAAAATCAATGCTATTTTTTAAACTACAAGAAAGGTAATTATATTTGTCAAAAATCTAAGTGGAGGTTATTGAATTTACCAAAAAGAATATGTGTTTAGAGAAAAGGCACAGAAATTTGAATATCGTAATTAAGCACTTGCTATAAGTATAAATACAACAATTTTATGTACATATATAATTACCAACCGCAACTCTTTTATAAAGTGTGGGACTCACCGTGGACCCCATATATTCTAGGACCCACCATTTATAATAGGGTGTTTGGAGTTGTACGAGTAATTTTTTACCTAGCATTTGTGGTATAAAAATACTTGGCTTGGCTCGGAATAAAATATTTTTTTTACATTTTCTTTTAGTAGTTTTTTTCATTATTTAGTTAAAATTTCTTTACTTTTTTCATTTTTATTAATTAGAGTAATCGTAAAAACAAGTCTAAATTAACCCAAAATTGAATTTTAGTGGCTTTTTTAAAAAAATAATAGTACTTTTTTTTTACTTTAACTGGTTCCTCAAATTAATACAAACTGAAAAAGTAAAAGTTTTAAACCAAAATATTTTAAAAAAATACTAATAATACGTGATCTATGATCATAAAACTAAATATTCCCAATAACGTTTTTATAATAATAATAATAATAATAATAATTATTATTATTATTATTATTATTATTATTATTATTATTATTATTACATCCTCCACCCACACCGCACTAACCAAGATTAGACAATTGTGTGTGTGTGAGAGAGAGAGAGAGAGAGAGAGAGAGAATAAAAAAGCACAAGAAATAGACTTTGGTAAATTTCCCGTGAATTACTAGAAACCTATGCTTTTACATTCCTTTTGAGTCATCATCATGATGATTTTCCAAGAATCTTCTTGTTGTTGGTCGGTTTGTCCGTAATGTTGAGACCTGATGTGGAAATAATACAGACCAACTTCAAATCTTAACATTTTAAGTAGTTCATGTCGCCCAAGGGTTCACAGAGTCCACGTTCCTGGTTGTCTTAAATTATTAAATAACTAAGCCCCACTTCGCCTACACAAACTTTTCTCCAGATCGCCATAAGGCGAGGTGATTTATCTCGCCGAGTCAGAGACCATCTCCATGAAGAATTGATTCTCCAAAAGGACTCATCTCCGATTAGAAGTCTGTCACCATGGGACTCCTTCTCTATTTATCCTTTACCTGATCAGAGTCCACCTCTGTGAGAGCTTCACCTCTATGAGATAACTATCTCCAATAGACTCCAGCTCGATCTCGACACCTACAAATACGGACTGCTCCAATTGGCATTCTCCTACCTTATCTCCGAATTTATTGGGATATCCTCCCATACTTATCCTTCTGAGGAACTCGCCGTGATTCATCTACACGGTTTATTACTCCGTCTATATAAAGGCCGCTCCCCCATAAAAAGAAGGTAGACTCAACATGCATCACACACATTTATTATTGTGCTCGGCTACATTACCTATAATTATCTTCTAATCGTCTTGATCTAATTTTCATGCCGGAGGGGTTTTGAGCGGCCTCACCCCGGCTGATTACTTTCGGTCACTAGTGTGCAGGTCGCCCCAATTTATGCCGAGATTCAGTGCCGAGGCCTATGAGCAATTCTGACGGTTAGTTGTTCTCCCAGATTTTTACCACAACAAGGCCAATGCT
>BRYE01000018.1:20632961-20645461 GCA_030159115.1 Actinidia arguta var. hypoleuca
GTGGTTAGCTATAAATTCGAATGAATACACATTAAATATGTATTAATAATTTAATATTATTAAGATGATCCTGATACAGGAGCCAGGCCTCCCTTTGTTTCCGGGCGAATGTCAATTCTGTACCCTTCCCATTCAGCAAATCTCTATCATGTCCCTGTGCATAAAATAAGACCACAAATAGAATTATTTTACTCATTTATTTAATCAAAAGAAAATTTGTTACACATACAATTTTTATGTAGAAATTAAAATGTTCAACAAATTTTAAATTATAAGGCTCAATAGAGAATGCTAATTAACCAAGTGGGTCGGTTTGACTAGAAAGGACCTTATATCTCGAGTTAAAATATGTTCAAAGTGGCCAGCTATTCATCCATTTAAACACAAAGTTAGTGGATGTGTTTTTCAAGCTCAAGCAAATAGTATTCAGTGTCTGAAGTGTGGAATGGGACGAAGCCAGGATTTTAGGTCAGGAGGGACTAAAGTGTAAAAAAAAATCTAATATAAATTTTGTAATTTTTTAGAAATAAGGAGGGTTATAGTCCCTGCCTGGTACTGCCCTAAGTGTGGGTACATGTCGCTACTGATGTACAAATTCACGACTTCACGCTATATTGTTGAATAATCTACTATTTAACACACTAATCGAAAGATAAACTAATATTTATTACACAACTGTCCAAAATAAGTGATTTTTTTTAATAACTCAGTATTCGGCCAACTAGGCGATTAATCTGGATGATCGATCTCACCATCTATAAGCACAGGGGGAGGGGCATTTGAAGCCAGCGCAAAAGTCCAAATAGATTAACTCAACACAATAATTAATAACACTCAGGTACTAGTCATATAAATTATTTTTTATTATATATGCAAAGTTAAATTTTTCTTTATTTTTTTTTTGCAAGTGTATAAAAATTATTAATGACATCACTTTTTTTAGTTTTGCATAATAAAAACAAAAATAGTATTTGTCAAAAAAAAAACTTTGGGGTCCAAATTGCAAGTGAGTTAAGGTCCTAATTGTTCTCTTTATTTCCTTAGACTGCCAACTACTTGTCTAAAGAGACTTGTCTTTGCCTGATAATTTCCACGTTGGTCATTGTTGGTAGCAGTTATGGGTTTCATGTGCAATGAGAAAGAAAAATTGCAAATGATGATGTCTTACCAACTTAGGTAGAGAAAATGTACTTACAACAACAAACCTGTTTGGCTATTACAATTGAAAAGCTATTGGCCCTCTCAATACGGTTGTCTTGTTGTCAACAATTATTATTTTTTTAATATAATAATAATAAGAATATTAAATGAATTGTTTATAATTTTTGGTCAATTTAATCATTATTCCTAAAAAATTTCATTAGTGTTATCTCAAGATTCTTAACTAATAAATTGAAACTCATTTTGGTGCAAGTTAATCATGAAAATGGCTCTTTTATGTTATTTTATTTATTTTTTAAACGAGTTTTGACAAAAAAATGGATTATTTCATTTCTATAAAAAAAAAATACGGACAACCAAGAAAGTTCAACAACAAAAATCCAAAAGTGCACTAAAATGCCCAATAAAAGTAGAACGCAAAAAAGAAATCAAAAGCCAACAGCCAAGAAATAAAAAAAAAAACTAATTTGAGAGAAATTACTAAATCATACCTTTGGCAATGATTAATTCCAGACTTCCTAATTAAGAGCATGTACAATTGAAGTAATTCATTAATTTATATGAGATAGATGTTTTGAGTTTTTTTTTTGTTTTTATTGAACTTTTTTAATCGTTTAATTAAAAAAATCATACTTTTTAGGTTTCTTTTGACCAAATGAGTCTGAAAAATTTTAAAACTTTATCTAATTTGAGAAAAAAGTTCAATAAAGAAAAAAATCATATTAACTCGACAAATTAACTATTTTTTTTTGTATTTGGTTGATTTTTTTTCAAATTTAAATAATATTTTTTTATTTTAATACTCGTCCTGTCAAAAAAACCGAAAAAGTATAAAAATTATATCAAAGGGTGAAAAAAGTTTTCTAAAGAAGAGAAAAAACTCGAAAAACTGCTAAGAAGTCGCTAAAAAATAGGCTAAATTGGGCTAAAAAATTAGGAAAAGCTACCTGCCTACTATATTTACGAAACCCTGCATTGAATACAACCGTTTTTTGTCACACCTATATGAAAATAAAGAAATCATTAAATGGAGGTGATGATAATAAAGCTTACCCAATGAATCAATGTGACTAATATAGTTCAATTGCCATCTCTTTCATATCAAGCAAATAGTCTAACTTTAAACAGGGTATACATTAAAATGTCTATTGGAAGGACATAACCTAGAGGAGCTCCATCGATTGAGACCCCTAAATGGGATTTTTATTTTTATTTTTATTTTTGTGTGTGTGGTTAGCAAAAACACACAAAAATGGGATATTTCAGTTAAGGAGATTGGGAATGGGAAATGGTCCATGGGAGGCAAGAAGGGTATCAAAAGCTTGAGACATAATCATCACTATTTTGTTTGATACTCTTTAAGCTTTTTCACATAGGACAGCTTAAGTCTCTGCTGTCTATTTTTGAACTGTATCGATTCATTTCAATTATTTTGGTCTTAATTTGATGATTCAAATCAATTATATCGTAGACCTCATTAAGAAGTTTGATATTGTAAAAAATGTACGTTGGTTGGATACAAATCAATAGTCAAACAAAATCAATTTATATCAAGATAAATGAGTATAATCCTATGTGTCATTCTATTAAGTTATAAAACGGTACTAAACGATTACTAATTTTTATCAAATTAATATGCGTTTTAAAATATTAATATTTATGATGGAGTTTACAATATGCACGATTTGAATTATCAAATTGGGCTTAAAATTGGACTCAAAATATTTTAAACTGCACTGGATAGTCAAAAAATTAAACTGTCTAAAAGTTGTGTCATTTCACATACTCGAAAGAGAGTGCAATTATGTGGAGTAAAATACACTTTGTGTAATTGGTCTTTTTTATTTTAACTAATTATAAATAGTGTAATGTTCACCTATTTTTAGATATGGCAATGGGGCAACGGCAGGGATGGGCCAGATTTTACATATTTTATCTCCGATTCTTAATATTAATGTGTATTTCGTTTCTGTCTCTATCTTCATCAAGATCTAATTTCGGTATACTATTCTCGGACCCAAAATGAGACTTAATTTTTTTGAGATTTCCCGAATCATTTCTTCTTCTTCTTCTTCTTCTTTTCACTAGTCTCCAATACATGAAAAAAAGATAAACTTGCAAGAAAAAATTAAGTAAATATATAAATTGTTTAAGAAGTTAAGCAATGTAAATTTACATCAGTTAGTTAAAAGTATTGGATGTTAACTAAAAGGGTTTGTGATTCACACTTTATTGACACTAATTTTATTTCTATTAAATACCAAGATGAGAACGGGTCAGGGACGAGAACGGAAGCTTGGTTGGTAAATGTTATTGCACTGTTTAAAAAGAGGAGTATTTTTTTCCTAGTTTACTACTAAGAGACATTTGATGCATTTTCTATAAACTCGAACTTCAAACCTCCCATTAACTTGAGTTAAGCTCAAGTTCGAAGTTAATTTTATTCATCACCTATAAATGTTAAATATTACCCTCATTTGTAATCCATAAACATAGATTTGTGATTGGTTGCATCAATGGGGTCCATTGATTTCACAATTGCTTAGGAAGGAGAAGGGCATTTTTGTCAATTCACACAAGGGGTACAGACAAATGTGTAGTAGTTAGTGGTGACGAAAAGGGACAAGGTGTTCTATGAAAGCCATCAATTTGCAAAGAACCTAAAACAGAGAGGCCTATAGCTTTTGTAGCCCTTAGGGCTTGGGCTGACAACCCGGGAAAACCGGGTTTCAACTCAATGTCCAATTGGCTATAACTCGCTCTATGCTTTTATTTTGTTTCGGTTTGGGGGAACTCGCTTGCCTACTGCTACACACAGAGTAAGGATTCAGGGATTTAAAAACAGTCTAATGGACATGTCTACGCGCTGCAAAGAGGAGCGTGAGATAGAATCTGAACCAGGTAACTTTTTCATTTCTCACTTTAGCCCTTTTGAGTCAGACCCATCCACCCCACTACAGATTGTTTAATGGAGTACTTTAGTGGGTTTGTTATATGGGCACCGACCCATTTTGGGTAAATGGGACATCTCATCAAAGGTTGAGGGTATGAAAAGTCCAGTTTGCCCTCCTGCTTACAAATTTGGAAAGCACCCCCCCGGGGCACTTTTGGTATTGTAAGAAACTGCCCAAATCACTTTCTATATTACTTTTTTCCACTTACGGAGGCCAAATTATAATAGTAACATCCCCTGTTAGGGAAAACAATAAGATTGGATATTCCCAATTTTAACCCCTGCTTCTTCTACTTGTGGTGCTTCCATGGTGATTGCTCCAATCCTGTTCATTTTAACCAACGTTTGAAAATTGTTATTTCATCAAATCATCTACTACTAAACATAATAGCAAAGCAAAGCATGTAACAAATTTTGAATTGGAATCTCACTGCCTGCCTAGCTACCTAAATATATTTTGGAAAATACTAAACAAACTACTGATAAAATTTATAAAATTTTCTTACTCACTGCTGTGTCAGGCTATGAAAAACTTAGAACTTGAAGTGAGGTCCGCAACAATAGTGTTATCGGAACAACTATGTAAGTAAGAAAAAATTATACGATTTATTTGTTTGTATAGCATTATTTATATGTTTTAGTAACAGACTCGCTACCTATCGTCTTGTAGGAAATGGTTTATGAATATTTTTTACATGTTTTAATAGATTTTCATAGAGATTTATACATTTTTACATATATCAATGCACTTTTTGCATGTAAATCACTGTCAATTAGATAGTGGTTAATTAGTATTTTCCTTTTAGTAATTCCATTTGTCTGCCTTACTTGTCTAATGAGAAATAGTTAATACACATTTTTCACATATATTTATATATCTTTCACAAGTTTTAGTTAATACGATTTCAGAGATATTTATCTATTTTCACACCTATCAATTCATTTTGTGTCTAATAAATGAGTTCAAATTTGTTTTCATGACGATTAGAATACCACTCCTTCCCTAATATGACGTTGGTCCATCGGTTACATATAGAAATTGTTTATAAGTTCGCATGACATACAAGTGGTTCGAGATCCTTCATCCCCTTTTCTGTTTCGTTTCTTCCTTTTCTCTTCAGTCGGGTGTTGTCACGTTGCTACCATTTAAAATTAAATCTCATTTTATCACTTATTATTTATATATGTTAAAGGTTAAACATAGGAAGAATGAACATTAATTAATCATGTATATAGAATAAAAAAAATAGAGGTTCATGGAGTACAAAATGTAATGTCTTGTTAACTATGCTTAATAAACTAAAGTAAAGTCTCACGTGCACCATTAAATGAGACAATTTCATGAGGTTGGTAATGCTTGTGGTATCATATTGTTTTTAGTAATCATGATTTTCAAGAAATCTTATCTTAATTAACAAACCTTACAATTATGTCTTTGACCAATATTTACAAGTTTGTCTCACTTTGTCGCTTTAAGCTTTTTGGTTTGCCAGGATCATTATTTTTTAAGGTAAATTCAAATTATATTGTATTATCCACAAAGTGATGTATAATGTAGTTTTTGTTTTAAAAAAAATGCATAAAAGACATTGTTAGGCCCTGTTCGAGCAAGATTTTATAGCTCTGTTTTGGCTAAAAAATAATTTATTTTTACCTGTTTGGCCTTTTTTTTTATTGGGCATATTGTTTTTTAGAACTAATTTTTCAGGGGCCATTTGGACTAGATTTGTTTAGTAAACGCATCTGTTATTAGTAATTTTTTTACTAATTCGTTGCTAAAAAACTAGATGAATTTTTAGTTAGGCCAAATGGTATTAATTTCGCACAAGAATTAATGAAACCAAATCTACAACTTCCTTCAATTGGACCAAGTAAACAAAGAAAAACAATGGGGTCATGCAAATTCAGTAAGGAATTTATATAGCATACCAATAATAAGAAAAAGGGTGAAAGCTAAAATAGGAATCTTTTTCCATATGCTCTTTATAGAACATAGTCGAAAAATCTTGAGAAAAATATTACTCACGCTCCACTTTATCTTCTCATACTTCTTTTTTGTATGATTAATGAAGTATTATTTGTAAAAAAATATTAACAAGACAACAAAATGAAAAGGAGTGCAAACGGATAAAACAAAGTTAAACATGAAATTAAATAAAAGTCATTTTCTCAAATTAATTCTTAGAGGTTGGCTAGATCTGATCCTTCTAAGGCTTGGAGGTCTCCTATTTTTCAAGGTTTCGTGTTCAAACCTTCTAGGTACTATCAATTTCTAACTTGAGCTAGTCTAAACGAAACTTTGGCAAAGCCATATTTGCCCCTGCTTTAGTCGAGCCGCTTGCTAGCTAGTGAATATTGGAATTGACCTCCATATTAGTCGATTCTTGAATTGGATAAATTATTATTAAAAAGTTATTTTCTCAAATAAAATAAAATTCATCAACATGTATTGCCATTTTTAAATCAATTGGAGAAAGTGAGAGTGATGCCTTCAATTGTACTTCACCATATTTGATTCTTTTCCTTTCCATAATACCTTTTGTTGGTGACAACACAAAATGTGAAGGACATAATTAGTGAATTCCATACACTGATGCCCACTCACATGTTGATATTATATCTGTCCCTTAAAGTACATCAATCATGCTAGTTTTTGAATTTGATGCATTTATCAGCGATCTTTTTTGTTAGAATATATAATAGACACACCGGTTCGGTGCAACTTATTACCTAAGTAAATGTGTAATCCAAAAGCAAATATCATCCTCCTACTTCCAACTAAGGGTTTTTAACTTGTTTAAGCCGCTTTTTTTGCTATAAAGTTATAAAGTTATAAGTAAAAGTTGCACAAAACAATAAAAACTAAAGGGTGACATAGAAATCGACTGAACTACAAAACCGTCCTGACCAAATCGAAACGCTCAAACTTATCTTATTATTTACTAGAGCAATTTGATTTTAGTGTGCAAAATGAAAAATTGTAAGACAACAATTTGATTTGTAGTTTTGAAGACACGAATTTGGTTTTAAATTGAATCGTGACTATCATAATTATTAATTATCTAGAAATATCACATGATGTATATAAATATCACATATAACACGTATTTAAGATTAATGGATGATGGGTGGAGAGGGATTAAGTGAGTTATGAGTTGGTGTAGTTAATTTATTACTAGTTAATTAGTTAGTTGGTGTTTAGATAGTACATTTGAGTTTTCATATATTCACTAGCTAATTAAGTATTTAACAAACTAAATTAAGTTCCAATGTTCTATTGCGTACCCTTTAACATATAAAAAATTTGGAAAAATCTCACTTTGCCCTCTTCACTTTTAATTTGAAACTTATTTTCTTAGACACTTTTGATCAATTCTCACTGTCCATCCTCCCGTCATACTACGTTAGAATAGTGAACAGAAGAGCCCCTGTGAATTTTTCTGATTTCCCTGAGGTTTCTTATAAGTATTGCAACTTTCTATAGTTTTTGAAATATCATTAACATTTTTTATTTTTAAAACTATTATCAAGATTTACAGCTAGAACTTATTTATTAACAAAAGTAATAAAATTACCTTAAATTTAAATGTTCCAATTTTTTTTCTTAATACACCAACTAAAATGAATAAACATTATCTTTTCTTTTCAAAATATCATTATTTGAAACTTACTCAATTTTTATTTTTAATCAATAAGTAATGTTTCTCAAAAAAATGATATAAATTATGTACTTTTTAAGTACTGCTAATCAAAACATACTTAAAAAAAAGATTTATTATCAAAATTCATTACAAAGATTTATTTTTTTAAATAAATTTGTATAATAAAGATTTATTTTTCAAGTACGCTTTGATTAGGAGTACTTATTGATAAAAAATAAAGGTTATCATAAATTTTACCAATAATAAAATACTGATTGATAAAAAAATTAAAAATAGGGTAGGTTACAAATAAATAATATTGTGAGAAAAAATATAATATTTATACATTTTAATTGTTGTATTTAAAAAAATTAAGATACTTAAATTTAAGGACAATCTTATCATATTTTTCAAAAAGTTAACTCCAGCGAAAAATCTTGATAATATTTTTAAAAATAAAAAATTTAGTGATATTTTATAAATTACAAGACAGTGGCAGTAATTATCAAAAACATTAGAGAAATAACTGAAATTCACAGGGGATTCTTTTCGTCCACCATTTTAACACCGAATAAAGAGAGTAAGGACATTGAGAATTGACCAAAAGTACGAAGAGAAGACTTTTAAATTGAAATTAGAGGGTCCAAAGTGAGATTTATCTTAAAATTTTAGAATTTGCAATGGATATGCTATTATCTCCCATCAAAAAATTAAATTGATCCAGCCTAACGTTTGTACAAGTGTGATAATGGAATTTGACCAAATACTGATTATATAGTTATTGATACGACGTGGTCCAAATTTAAATTATGTGCGGTGAGGACCGCGGAAAAAAACAATACCAACCATACAGTGGTTTTTCTGTTCTTTTTTCTTCTTTTCACTATTTTTCCTTGCAAGAATCTGCTTCCTCTTGTTCCACACAACACCAATATTGGCGCGTGAGCGAGACTCTCCAAATCCGAAGAAAAATTAAATTGATTAATTTAGTTTTCAGAAAATTTACTTAATCCGAACTTGTTTTCTAGAAATTATTTTAGTAAAAAAGAATGCATTTTCGAGAAAATATTAAATATAAAAATTTAAATTAAAAAAAATCACTAAAAAATATATAATGTAAGAAAATAATGAATATTTTTTTCTCCATAACTTTTAAATAAAAGTTAAATAATCTACTACTTAACTTGATAAATTTATAATGTTTAAAATTTTTAAGTTACTTAGACTTGAATTGTGATTAACTCGATTAAAACTCATTTAAAATGGATCCCCTTAATAAATAAATAAAACTCAAATATATTTTCAAAACTCGTTAAGTTTTGAAATTAAATTTGAATATTTATTATTCACGTTAATCATTTCGTTTATCGGCTTTCATTAATTCTGAAAACTATACCAAACAGTTAGTGTAAAGCACGCGTTTATGTGGCAAGTGGTCTGGCACAAACGTACCAGTGCAGTGAAAAAAGCGGTGACCACAAGAAGAAAGCTAATGAATAAAGAGGGATGGGCTTTTTTTCAGAGAGTCAGAGACACCCCTCGACTTTTACGCGGGCTTTCTCTGTCACCCCTCTGCCTCTCTCTCTCTCTCCTCTTTCACTCTCTCTCTCTTTCTGCTAACATTATATTTCACTCTCAGGCTTTCATCGTACTTTAGTCACATCTATCGTTATCACACTCTCCCCGAGGGCCGTGACTTTTTCTTGGTTTCACTCATCGCCGTCCACGTGTCATGATCCAGTTTCATATAGGCATTTTGGTAATTTTACTGAATGGAGTTGATGACTACAATTTTTTTTGTGTGTGCACCCAGTCTTTATCTTAACACCCTTTAAACATTTCAAATATTGATTTCTTTTTTTCTTTTCTCATTACTCCCTTAATCCCAAAATTGCAATGCTATATCAACCACTTCCATGTATTCCAATTTATGTGTTTATATTTTTCTATTTGAAATGTTTGTTCGATTTAAAAAGAACTCAAACAAAAACTTTTAGATTTCCCAAATTAATAATACTATGTTTTTTTTTGAATTCATTCTATGTATAGCACTCACTACATTATCCACTAACTAAGAACGTATCCAAGGAGCGGTTAGGGGCGACTATTACGTAAAGATTTTATTTTTTTTATTTTTATAGAAGTATTCTTTTAAAATTTTAAAATTATATAAGTTCGTTATCTTAAATTTTTTTGATATATGCCTCTACAAGGTCAAAAATTAACATCAGTCCCTGCTACTAGCCCTACATAGTACATGTGATTGGTAAATATAAGAGGTCATATCATATGGTATGTAATTATAGTTCTCTTTATATTATTGATTCCAAAAATACTCGACATTTTCAACCTTACTCCCATACATATCAGACATTCAACCACTTGCCTCACGCTCTGCTGTCAATCTAACTTTCATACGTATCAGTTCTTTTTATTAAAAACTAAAGGAGGCTTGATTAAATAGTTTTGCCATAACTTTTAAAAATACTGATATAGTAAGAGAGTTTAAAATTGTAGGTTATTTGTGTTATATTAGCTATATGCTTGCATAAAATGGATGTACGAGAGAGTCGACAAGTGCAATTATGAAACGGATCATGTATTGTTATGCGGGTAAACATATTTTCACTAGTGGGACATCATGCGTGTGTGGAAAGAAATTTTCAATTTTTTTTTTCTTATTGGTAATTTGGATAACAATCGACACAAACAAAAACAAAAAAGTTTGTTTTCCAGGGTGTGAAAAGTAACTTTGGGAGCTCCCGTTTTACTCTCCCCGTACAAAAGCTACAAGCGACCTCTGTACTACGCAAAAACTTTTCTCTTTCTCTCTCTTCAATGCATGCGTTGTGTGAATAGGTGCGCTTGCATCGAGGTGTAGTAGAGAGGGCAGGTGGCGAGATGTGAGTGGTGGAAAGGGCCCACTTAAGACTTGCCAAAAGGAACTAGACCGGTCCTTGTCTGAGCAGAAGTTGTCGGCTACTTATAGAGCTTTTACGGAGTTACTAGCGCGGGCGTTATCAAATCGTACGGTCAAAAACGACTAACTTAAAATTAAACACGTCAAGCTCTGACCACTGGATCACTCCACCACCCGGTGCAAAACTTGAGGGCGGGAATCGTATGCTGCCGGGTGCAATACAACTTCCGTGGCAAATCAATGTTCAAATCATATTCAGAAATTGTTTTACTAAAACAAAAACATTCATTGGTTTTAGGGTAAATTTCACTAACCTCCCCTAAGTTTTCTGACAAAGGCATTGAGCTCCCTTATTTTTAAAATTAATGTAAAAATTTCTCAATCAAGCTAATTTTGTGCAAAAAGGATAAAATTGTCATTTTACTCAAATCATTTTTCAATACACCAACAAAAATAAATAAAGATTACTTTTTTTTAAAAAAAAACTTGTTAAATTTTATATATTTTTTAATATGTTTAGATTATGAGTTCTTAAAAAGTAAGAGCATATAGATCATTTTAAAAAAAAAAATATTGATACCAATGCTAATTTTTAAGACATTTTTCATTAGAAGTACTTAAAAGTAAATCATTTAGATCATTTAAAATAAAAATTATTTAGTGATCAAAAATAAAAATAGAGTAGTTTATAAATAAATAATATTTTGAGAAAAAAAGAGAATAATTATTTATTTTAATGGGTATATTAAGAAGATTTTTTTTTAAAAAACCTAAATCAAATGGCAAATTTATTTATTTTTTGTAAAAAAATTAGCTCAAGGGAGAAATCTTAACAGTAATTTCAAAAGTAGGAGAGATCAGTGCTATTATTAAAAGAAAATTTCTAAAAATAGTCCATTGGACTGTCGATAGTGTGTATAGAAAAGTGTAAAAAAAAATATAAAAATATAAAAAAGTATATTGAAAAGTGTAAAAAGTGCACCAAAAATTATTTTTTTTTGTC
Source organism: Actinidia arguta var. hypoleuca (assembly GCA_030159115.1). Classification (NCBI taxonomy): domain Eukaryota; kingdom Viridiplantae; phylum Streptophyta; class Magnoliopsida; order Ericales; family Actinidiaceae; genus Actinidia; species Actinidia arguta. The sequence goes on from BRYE01000018.1 coordinate 20,644,640, forward strand.
ATTTTGTGCTCTTTTATAGAAAGTGTGATTATATTTGTCAAAAATCTAATAGGAGATCAGTAAAATTTATCCTGATTTTTATATATTACTACATCTACCTATAATGTTATAATCTTTTGAGTTTTCCTACATCAATCAAAAGATTTCAATTAGTTATTTTATATAATTTTTTTAAAATCATCAATAATAATATAAATTAAAATTTATAGACCATTTTTTGAGATGTCTCGAAATATAAAAATGAACCATAAATATTGGACGGAGGGGAGTATTCATTTTTAAAAAAAATAAATTTTGAGATTTCGAACACCCATTTTTAATATTTTCTCAAAAATGAATTATTTTTTAAAAAATTATCAGAAATCAAGTTTTGTAGACCGTTAACTAAATAAATTTCTTAATAATTGACTCGAAAAACGAAACCAAACATAGATTTTTATTTTCACTTTTCTTTTTCTTTTCTCAAAAAAACATTGTACAAGCCATTTTGCGTGAATGGTTTGGCTCTTGGAAAACTACGTGGTTCCTCAGCCGAGGTAAATCCGTCCAACTTGCGATTCCATGCTGTTTTAATTATTTTGCTCTTATCACTTGTGCCAATAATCCGAAGGATTGGGCCGATGATCTCAAATTACTTCTTGACCTTTCCATTAATTTCAAATTTTCTCCGTTTATAACATTTTGTTTGAAAAATGAGAAGTCAATGAAAAGTCCCTAATGGCCATGGTCATACGAGTTCGGATCCCCTGAAGTGCAGATTGTATGGAGTGTTCAAAACGACGTCGTCTTGTATATTTCAGGATCAAAATGACGTCATTTTAA
>BRYE01000018.1:20685461-20692961 GCA_030159115.1 Actinidia arguta var. hypoleuca
TGGATAAAAAATAATACATTAAAACAACTATCGAGATTTCAGAATCTTTTAATTCTTTATTTTAGCTTAAAATCCAATATTTTTTTCACCCAATTTCTATCTTTCTTGGATAAGTGCCTTAATTAAGAGAATTAGGGCTTTTAAAGGGTCAAAATTTGTGCAATGTCTTTTTTTCAATTATGTTTGTGGTAACTGGTTTTCACCAAACTATAAAAATGGAAATTGACAGAGGATTTGAATTGTAACATGTTAATAAATTCAAGGTTTAATTTGATCAAATTAAAACTTGGAGTTTTTGATTTGTTACCAAAGTTAGATTCTGGGGCTATTTTTGTAATTCTCCAAAAATTGATTAGCTGGCAATTGTTGATTGTTTTTTCTATGACCAACAAGACCAAAAAAAAAAAAATCCAATCGAAGAATTGTTGCAAAATAGGGGCAAAAATCGATACTTTGTATTCTTGAATTTAACAAAAATAATAATAAAGATAAGCTGGAAGTTTTTGATTGGTTGCACTCATAACCCATAAGAAATTTCAGTTAAGGTCCTTACTCGTTAGAATTGTTAATTTGTAGTCCTCTGTTGTATAAACAGAGTAGGAGAAACAAACAGAGAAATTCTCTCTCTCTCTCATCAATCTCGCAGCTATTCAGTTCTTTAAGGGACAAACATTCAATTCTTGTCTTCTGTCTCGTGTTTCCTCCTCCTTCATTCACATCAGATTCTTTCATTCGAAAAAACAAACAGAGTCTTCTTCTTCTTCTTCTTTTATCTCTCTGTTTCGAGTTAAAATGACCGATTGAGCATCTTGTACCTACCAGAGAAAGAAGTGCCTGGAAGACTGCGTTATGACACGAAACTTTCCGAGAAGTTGAAAACGCGATTTCCACACGGTGCGTAGAGTTTTCAGCGCTTCCAACGTGATAAAGATGCTAAAGACCTTGTTTTTCCGAAGCAAAAAGAGGCCGTCGATCCGACGATATGGGAGGTGGAGGCGTGGGATTGAGACCCGGTTCTTGGACTGCTAGGGCTCTACGAGAGGCTCGGGGAAGAAATCCCGACGCACCGAGTGACTATGCAATTTTCAGTGAGATTAGAATCATCACCTTGTGGGCAAAGTCCGCAGAGTCCAGAAATATCTAGTTTTGTGCAAGATCAGAGAGAGAGAGCAATGGAAGAGTTGGGATTCAAGAAATGGGTTCTGGAGGTGAAAATTACCCTGTTTTTGGGCAAGATATATAGAGACAAAGTGATAGGGGAAGTGGAATTCAGGCTTCCCAACACTATTTTGTGCAAGATTTAGAGAGAGCGTGTGATGGGAGAGACGATGTTTTAAGGATACATTAAAAATTATAGTATTTGATTAGTTTTTCACATTTTTTTCGTTAATGTGAAAGCTTAATCTGTTAAGTGATTAAAGTCCAATGTTATGATTCAGTTTTTGTTTGGATTATGAATTTGTGGAAGGATTGATTTACGAAGAAATGAAAAGAAAACGAAGATTAATTTAACTACTTCGCTTTGTTATCTTCTTACTTTTTAAATAAATAATGCTGGAATAGAACCTGATGCAGAGATGGACAACAAGCAGGTGTTAGAAACTTCAGTTGAAAAGGAGATTTGTGAATCTGATCACATGATCAATTTATAGGATCATGAAGAGAGAGACTTGATTGATCATCTTCACGACAAAACAGAGGGTAATACGGAAAAACCATATAGTGGGATGGAGTTTGAGTCTGAAGAGGCTGCAATGGTGTACTACGATGCATACGCAAAGCATGTCCGCTTCATCCCATTGTTCAAGTCGTGATGGGTCCGTTACTAGTCGTAGGTTTCTCCGTGACAAACAAGAACGTCTTCGTGTAAATAACAAAACTAGGGAATTAAGATGCAAGGCAATGGTAATGGTGAGGAAAGACAACAAGTCTGGGAAATCGCTTGTCACAAAACTTGAAACAGAGCATAGTCACCCATTGCGTTAATCACATCCACATCCACATCCACATCCATTCTCTATCTTTACTGTTTCATTCTCTTTCTACTCTCGTTGGCTCTAGTTGTATATGTAGTATTTCCTTGTTCTACAGCCTCTCAGTTAGATGTGTCAAATATGCCGTGTTGTGCTCATTTGATAAAAACTTAGGTGCAGCATAACCAATTGTCCCGGCTCATTCGTGTCTCGTAACATGTCTAATCGTAGCCGTGCTGTACCGTATCATGATTTTTTTAATGAATGAGTTTAATGTTTAAAAACCTAAAATCATTTGAGATTTATCCAAATAAACACGGTGTGACTTGTTGTGCCCCAAAAATAGTGACCTGACTCGGCTTATCACTGTGTCCGTGCTGTACTGGTATTTTAACATGTCATGCCCATGTTGACCTATCCGTTTGACAACTCTGCTCTCACCTTGCTCCTTTTTTTCTACTTTTTTTTCTTTTTGTATATATCACTATTTGGGTGATTTGGTCTTAAAGAGAGTTAATTACAAAAAATAAAAAGTTGGGTTATTTTAGGAATTTTATTTTGTTTTTCGGCCCATGAGCTATTATATGATAATTTAACATCTTATGTTTAAAAGATGACTAACGGAAGTACTAAATTGACAAGTTTAAGAGGGTAAATTAATTGAATTTTTAGTTTGAAAGGTTAATTAACACTAGCAATAGTTTAGGGAGAAAAAAAAAGGCAATTAAACCTTTTTCCTATTCTCTATTTATCAGTCCAATTATCATTCAAGAAACCTCAAGAAAACAACACGAGAGAGGGAGAGAGGAACATAAACCAGATAGGTGTTACCGAAATCGAGAACAAGCATGTTAAAAGAGCTTTGGTCTCGGCAGTCTTCGCAAGGCCAATGGACTCGTTCTCGAACTCTCCCATGGGGGGGCCATCAACAGAGAAAAATGATGTTTCGGCTAGAGGACATGGCCAATGTTGATTGGTTGTACTTATAAGCAACAAGAAATATTAAACTAAATTATCATTCTTTACCTCACGAGTAAATGCTTTAAAAACAGATAATGCTTATCTCAAATTAAAATCTCACCATTATCAATTATTCAATAAACAAGCAAGTTTTGGCTCAATAATAATAAAAAAAACGTTTATTTTTTAGATTCAAAACAATATTGACTTGAGTAATGATTTATGTACTTTATTTTCTGTCGTTATTGCTCACATTTTAATAAATTCCCATACTATCCATTCAAAAAGAAGAAAAAAAATAAAAGTGCAGTCTCATAGGAAGGGACAATTCTAGTAATTAGAATAAGTGTTAAGAGTTTTATTATAATTTTGCATAACAACGACAAAATATAAATTTTTTAATTTTTAATTTTTAATTTTCTAATCCCAAAAGCTAGCGATTCTTAGGACTCCTATTTATACAATTGAACTCTTTTTTTTTTCCTTAGTAGTGTGAACTTACTAAAATATTCTTCTATGAAAACATTTAAATAAAAATAGATATTTTAATAAATTCAGCCATCCCCAAAAGAGGCAAAGTTCTATGCTTTTCAGTTAAATCAGTTAACCAGTTAGAAGAGGGAGCTTATGCTGATTCGTATTCTTAAACTTAACAGAAAAAGATAGATAAGGTGGCAATTTTTGATTGGTTGAACTCACAACCAACAAGAAATTTTTCAATTACTTGTACTCCTTTATTATGTAAACAGAGTAGGAGAAACAACCAGATAAATTCTCTCTCTCTCTCTCTCTCTCTCAGCAATCTCACCCCTATTCAGTTCTTGAAGAAACAAACGCTCAAATGCGCAATAAGATTCTTTCATTCGAAGAAAAAACAGGGTCTTCTACTTCTTTCTCTCTCCTCTGTTTCGGGTAAAAATGGCCGATCGGGCATCTTGTGCCCACCAGCGAAGAATCTGCCCGGAAGACTGCATTATGGCGCCGCACTTTCGGATAACTCGAACCCGAGAATTCCAATTGGTTCACGGAGTTTTCGCGTGTCCAACGCGATAAAGATTCTGAAAGACCTCGACTTTTCGGAGCAGAAAGAGGCTGTCGAGGCGATGGCATGGGAACAAGACCCGGTTCGTGGGCCGCTAGGGCTCTGCGAGAGGCCCAAGGAACAAACCCATATGGTTGAGGAATAAACCCAAATGCTCAAGGAAGAAATCCGAATGCTCGGGGAACAAAATTCGCGATTAAGAAAGGGCTTTAGATCTAGAGAGAGAGAATGGTCACATTAATGTGCAACAACAAAATGGGGTGATTCAAGAAATGGGTTTGGGAGGAGTGAACTCTAGCTTTGTGCAAGATCTAGAGAGAGAGAAACAACTGTGTTCAGGGTTTTCATCACAATGTTTTGCAAGAACAAGAGAAAGCAATGGGAGAGATGGAATTTAGGCTTGTCATCACCATTCTGTGCAAGAACTAGAGAGAGAGCGCGATGTGAGAGAGGGTGCTTCAGATTCTCATCAAGGACCAGATAGAAGAACTAATCAAAATAACATTGCAGGTACACATTTCCTTCTACAATTCTATTTTTTTCACTTTTAAATATTTCTAAATTATTGAAAAGTAATTTTAGAAAACAAGTGTTCTAATTATATAGTCTTTATTTTTTTAAAAAAAATTAAATTTATCAAAAAGAACAAACAAATTAGACAGTAGAGAGTACGATTTTTCAATAGATGATCGTAGGCTCGAGAAGTTATGACCCACGAGGTTTTCATTGATTTTTTCTTAGCCAATGTTGAATTATCTACATGTATATATGATTTTTCAATAGATGATCATCGACTTTCAGCATTTGTTTTATTTTTTGGATATTTTTCATTTGTTTGTTTTCTGGATTGTTGGGTCCTGATTTCAATCAAGGGAAGTCGTAAATAATATTTTTGTTTAATAATGTTATGATGATCACATCATTTAAATATGTTTCACATGCATTACTTTGAATTTACTCTATTTTGATTCACTATGCTTTATTGATTAATCCAACTCAGATCATTCAAGCAACCTGTAATCGATTTTTAATAAAAAAGGAGATATACTTAACCAGGCAGGGGTTAGCAAAAATCAACACTGAATATTTACACATTAGAAAAGAGAGACCTATCTTAGCATTTGCTACCTAAAAATGAATATATAACTTTGGCATCGTTCGGAAAAACCTAGCTTTTTAGCTAGTCCAAACGGGCTTTTAGTCTCATGGTTTAATGACATATCCGTGGGGGAGGAGCTCACCTCCAGATCTCATCCCTTCATGTATATCCAAACTCTTGTTGTTAGCCCTACTTTCGAGCTCACATCAATAATCTGAATCGTTCATTTTGTTCCGTAGTGAAGGTTTTTCATGCGAAAAATCAATTTAATCGGATACCTATAAATACGATTTTAAATTGTATTTTATTTTATAAAATAAACGGTTGATATCTTTATAAACTTAAACCTTCCACTTTATAAAATAAAATACGTTTTGTTTCTGTATTTATTGATATATGATAAATATTAATTTTTTGTACAAATGACTTTCACTATGGGGCGGAATCTATGAGATCAACCGTTTGGATTATCCACGGGGGCTCGGAAATAGACTCACAAGATAAGTTTAAATGGGTATGGAGGGCTGGAGTTGGAAGCTGAGCTGATTCCCATCCGTTGATCTAATTTGACTTTTCTTAAGATTATCATTCTTGTTAAGAAGACAATTAGACAAGTGTTAATCGTGAATGTGCGTATGGTCATGCATGGTAATATTTTTGTTTGTCCACTTTGTCACCGCGGTGGCCTGAGAAATTTTTATTAATAGTGTCATGCAAAAATTTAAATACAAAATTTTATAATTGGATTAATATGATCAAATATATTTCTTTTATGAGTTCAATTTTAAAAAAAAATATATATATAACATTATTTTTTTTAAAATATTTTTTAAAGATTGATGGGGTCAGTTGACTCCATTAGCATGTATGTGGCGCCACTCTTATTTGTCACTTTTAGGCCCGTTTGGGCTAGCTAAAAAGTGAAAAAAAAAACCATTTAAGTAAAAATATATGTAGTTTTTTTTTAATAAATGATGTCCTTATTTTTACTATAAAAATCCAACCGCTCAGTTAATAAACATAGCCAAACATCTACATAAGATTAAAATGTCAACAACAAAATATTGTAGAATGCTCTTTTTGTATTGCTATTTTGAATTAATGTGACAATTCTATTTTTTTATTTTTAAATAATTTTAAATTATTGATGAGTGATATTAATTATATTTTTTTAAAGAATAATATCTTTAATTTTTTTACAATAACTAAATTTACTAAAATAAACAAATAAATTGCGACATAACAAGCACACGTGTTATTTGACCACGTGAAAATTCATATTTTCTTATTCTCCAAATTAGGACTACAACGAATCTTTAATTTGGACCCCCCCCAATCTCTCTCTCTCTTGATTTTTCTTTTCATTCATGAATCCTAAACTAATACCATTAAACACGTTGCAATATGGAAAGTCTAACATGAAGATTGAATTGATGTTTTGAATGACCCGCTGATCCAACAAATGTTACATTGGTGATGAGATCACCTATCATGTGTTCAACATATTTTCAAACATTTTTGTCATCTCCACGTAAGAAAAGAGACTATTTTGAATTCAACAGTTCAAATTTAATATTATATTTGAATCTAATGAACTTAACCGTTCAAATTTAATCTTTTCTCTTTACGAGTCTCTAATTCCTTAATCTTTCCAAATACAGCCAAGGAAGAAAAAATTAAATCTGAATTGTTCTATCTTATATTTTTTATTTTCTTCTATATCAAATTCTTAATTTAAACACAGTCCGACCAAGATGAAAGTTGGGTAAGCCATTTTGTACAAACCCTAATTACTTAATTGCCCCTCCTCACCAACCATTTTGTCACCCTTTCTTGGAGTAAAATTCAACCATTTTCTTTGGGATACTATGTTCAGTTTATATTTATGTATCTGGTCACTTTGGACCATTGATTATCCACAAAAGATGACAACTTGTATTTGTATCAAACTTACTTTTGTGGAGTGAATATAATTTCAAAATCATACATGTCATAAGTGTTTTCTCTACTTCCTCTCACCTTCCTTTTTCATAAAAGGAAATAGAATACCATGTCCTAACCTAAATATATACAAGTGTACAATCAAATAACAAAAGGTTCAAATTTGATTCAAAGCACCCAAAAAAGGCCATGTTTCCATCCTCCCAAGGTGAGCTGCCTCTCAATGAGAATGACTCACAAGACATGGTCCTATACCATCTCTTAAATGAGTCCAATGGCCCAAACACCCCAATTTTGCCGTCCAAAACCCAAAGCAATGCCCGCAAGGTCCTCGAGCCCACTGGAATAATAGAGAAGAAGCACTATAGGGGCGTTAGGCGTCGTCCATGGGGGAAATATGCGGCAGAAATCCGTGATTCAGCTCGGCATGGTGCACGGAAATGGCTTGGTACTTTCGAGACGGCCGAAGAGGCGGCCTTGGCCTA
>BRYE01000018.1:20705461-20707961 GCA_030159115.1 Actinidia arguta var. hypoleuca
TTTATTATATATATATATATATATATATATATATATATATATATATATATATATATATATATATATATATAATACTAATTAATAGAGATTAATAAGATTATCATCCATACACCAATAACTAAAGGTTATGATGTATCACATAATAACCCTTTAACTAGAGACCCCTATTTAATTAATTTTTTTTTTGCATGTAAAAAAAGTAGTGCAACATGGCACTTTTCAATTTTTTAAAAAAAATTAGAAAATCAACCCCAAAACCATCTTTAACCTTAGAAACCCTACCGACCCCAAATTAAAAGTAAAAATTCAATATAAAAGTTATATCAAGTCATCAATGACACTTAATGTAACAATCCAATAATAACTCTAAGGAATCCCACTACTTATGTAATTGTCAATTTAAAAGTTAATAACTATCACATATGCAAAGGAACTTTAAGGAATGTCTATTATATATATATAAAATTTTAGTATTGGACGGTATTACATCGATGACGTGGTAATACGGTTGCAATGAATTCCCCCCAAATTAGGACCTCTTTTGTTGGGCCCAAATTCGGATCAATTGGGTTTTGTGTTTGGCCCATTATATTTTAGCCCAAACATTTTAGATTAAAGGTCGAAATTGTGTCTTCTTTTCTTTTCTTTTCTCTTTTTTTGTTTTCTAGTTTAACCCTAACCAATTAATGAAGCTAACCACAGTTAAAATGGGGCCTCCCTAGTCAAACCCAAGTTTAGTTAAAGATAATAGTGGAGCCAAATTCCTTGATTTTCTCTACTAATTAATGACATATCCATTTATAATTGGATGCACATAAATTACCATGTTTACGCATATAGAATTTAATCTCTACTTTTTATTATTCTAAAATTGCCCTATTGGTTTAACAATTTAAAGCACTTTATTTTGAGTAATTACGTAAATTGGTGCGTGTGCACAAATCCTAGTGGGTAAATTTCTCTAATGGTTCCCTGTAGCTTTACCAAAGTTTCACTTTGTTCCTTATAGTTTCAAATTAACAAAATTAGAGCTTCACCGTTTCACTTTGGTTTAAATGTAATTCCTTTATCAATAATTATTAAGAATTTAAATGGAAAATAAGCATGTGAAACTCGTAAATCTCTTTTTAAAGAGTAATTCTACCACCATTAGTACCCCTAATTTGGCCAAAATTTCACTTTAGTCCCTGAAAATAGTAGGACGAGTTTTCACATGCTTTTTTTATGCCTAAATTGTTAACAGGTTGTGACAAAGTGACAATTTCGAAATTAAATTAAAACTAAAGGGTTCTGAATTTTTGGAATTAAAACTCTAGGGACAAAGTGAAACATTGGTTAAACAATAGGGACTAATGGTGAAATTTATCCAACCCTAATGTATGTGTGTATATCGCAGGATAGATCAATTTGGAACCGCCTGTGGTTGAAGGCAATGGTTGCTGCTGAGCATCTCTTTCGTTTTGTTAGTATGGTTTCTTTGATCTCATATTTCTTTCGAAGGAAAAATATCCAACCAAACGAAAGAAGGAGAGAGAGAATGAGAGAGAATGAATCTTCAACACCACCAAACAGCCTCCAACCCAAAGAGAAAGAAAAACAAGTTTGCAGTAGAGAGAGAAAGAGGGTGAACGAATCTTCTTCAACACCACCAAACGGCCACTTTCCTTGGGAGTTAATCGAGAACATACTTTTGCGAATGTCTGTGAAAAATCTCTTGCGTTATAGATGCGTATCCAAATCTTGGCATACTCTGATTGATGACCTTTACTTTGTAAAGAAGCATATCGAATATAATGTCAAAAGCAATACCAACTTGGGCCTCATAGTTCAGGAGGACGCTGACGACAGTTGGATGCGAACGGTACATCTCGATGATATGGTTGGAAATGATGAATGTGATTTTGTCCATGTTGACACCGGTAGTGTGGATAATATAGTAGGTTCTTGCAATGGCTTGATCTGCTTTTTAACTCAATGCTACAGTCTCATGATATGGAACCCGTCTACTGGAAAAACTCACAGTTTGCCTTGCAATCCTACAGAGATCAGGTTTGTTATACTGAGAAAAAGTTCTTAGAATTTTAGCCAAATTAAAATGCTTGAAACTTATTTAATTTTTGGTGTAATTGGTCAAAAATTATTCAAAATAATTTTGTTTTTGTGTAAAAATAATTTAAAAGATGCTTAACGCTAAGGTTCTTAGGTTAATTTTTTTTTCTTAAGGACATAAATAATCTCAAACAATATCCAGACCTTAGTTTTAAGTATCTTTTAAGAACATGAAAGACCTTAGTCTAGAGAAAATTTTGACTGATTATTCCTTAATTGTTTTGAGTATAAACAATGAGATTTGTCATTTTGCAGCGTCAAACTGAGGAATTTAGTACATAGTATTTCATTCAATTCTTTTTACAATTAGGGTTTAGTCCGAATTTGTTACTTATAATTTTGAGTTCTGATCAGGTTTCCAAATGGGCCAAAAATTAATTATGAATTTTCG
>BRYE01000018.1:20712961-20722961 GCA_030159115.1 Actinidia arguta var. hypoleuca
AGAGAGAGAGAGAGAGAGAGAGATTCTGGCAGAGTTGGTTGGTGGTTATGGAAGGTGGAAAGTGATTCCCTGACAGTTATTTATTCGCCATGTGGGCAAAACAAAATGTCAACATCGGAGGAAAGAGTTTGAGCGACAGCAGAGGCAAAACAAAAAATTCGGTGGGTAAAAAATTATGTTGACCGGGTATAATATATTATTTATTTATTATTATTATATATAATAATAATTGAATATAATACACGTAATTATAATTATTTATATATTTTAATTAATTGTGCATTGATATCGTTAATATTATTTTTTTCTGAATTAAAATTCTCAATGAGATGTATTTATAATATGAATAATTTATATTATCAAAATAATTTTAAACTAAGACATAAAATATTTAAATTGCACCGATATTTAGACTTCTTAAAAGCTCGGTTCAAATATTGTTGGTCAAATTACTGTCCAAGCGCGTGAGCTCAAGCAGAAATTTACAAGAAATAAAAAATCATTGAAGCAACTCTCATGTACAGATGGTAAAAGTTTCTTATCTACCACACAAGTCCCACAGCCAATTTCAGAGCCTATTCCGGCGAATTATGATAATGACCCACTAGGGTATATCAAGGTGGCTGTCTTTTATTTTTATTTTTTAAATAAAGAAATATTTTTTTGCTTTGTTGTGTTTTGTTGTATATAACTCAAAATTGTATTTCTCCTTATCTGTACATATATTTATGAAAACATGCCTCCAAAATTTTTTATGAATACAACTTCTCTCTACAGTCAAAAATTTAAAGTTTACAGTACAATTCAAGCATTTTGGGTCCTATTTTGGATTCATTTTGATGATCCAAATTATTCATATTGTAGACCTCATCGATAATTATAATACTGTAAAAAATTATATTGATCGGATATGAATCAATAGTCGATTAATATTAATATATCTCAAAATAAATGAGTATATAATCTTGTTGCTACAGATCATTCATTAAATTATAAAAAAATTATTAAACGGATAAGCCGTGCTCAATGTTGCATTTTGAATTTTGAAAATGTGTCGTATTTGCTTTGGTATTCATATTTGGTTTTCTACTATCGTTGTTTTGAAGAACAAAGCAAAAAAAAATATTTAGTTGACAGATTTAAAAAAAAAAAAGTTTAAGAATATTTTTTTAGAAGAATTCTTTCCTCAAAAATACCAAATTAAAAAGATATTTTTTTAATTCACAAAGATTTATTATCAATAAATTTAGACACAAAAAAATAATTAAAATACTAATTTTACTATCTCTATTCTTTATCTTATCTTGCCCCATTTGGGATATTTTTTTACATCGATTATTTTTTTCTTAACTTTTTTTGTCAATTTTTCTTTTCACTTTTCGGATTCATTCTAAATAGAGGAATCAAAAAAAGTAATAAAAAAATCATAAATATTTGGAGGAAAGCAAACACAGAAGACAAAATAATCCAAATACTTTGTTTTTTGGCTTCATCACTGATTATTCTTATATTTAATAATAGATTCTAAAAAAACTGTGTTTTCAAACAACTGTATTCACTGGGATTTCGTTATTGTTTTATATTACCACCTAGTTCAAAATCAAAATAAAAAATGGTAACAACATTTGGGACTTCGTTATATAACGATGTAAGAGAAAAAAATTGTTACCAATTTCAGTTCCAATTTAATTCTTCTGCTGTCCAAAATCCATTTTATTCGCACAACCACATTGCTGTTTAAGACTTCTGGTAACCCCATTTTATTTTCGCAATCCGTTTTGGTCCCTAATCAAAACTACCTATTAGAAATGTTAATTTTTACAGTTCTGTCATCTGGTATAGTTCAAATGGATTGTCCTGTCCTACTATGATTTTTAGGACTGAAATCCAACACCTGAAATAGATCATTTGGTTCAACAATGCAATTCCACTAGCATGATCAAAATCATGTAATAACAGAACAACAAGGTATACATAAGAGATTGGATATGAACATTTGTTATACGTAAAAATCTGACAATAATTCTGAGAAATTGTGTCCGTACACTAGTGTTATGAGTATATTAGTAAACCTGACAATAACATAAAATTAATTTTCTTAAACATGTTCTTCACCCCAATACATTTCATATTTCTTTTTTTCTAAAAAAAAATAAATACTTTCATCCTAGCCTATATCAAGATATTTACATTTTTCTTTACCTCTAACCTTCCCGTCTCCTCTGCTTCACCTCCCCTATATCTATGCCTTCCCCAGTTTCAAAAAGTGAGAAATAGGGAGACGAAGCAAAAATTGTAGCCCATTCCCCTAATCGTAAAGAAAGGGGATACGGCACAACATAACATTAACCTCACCAAAAGAGGTTCCCCATTCCCCGCCTCGCCATACTCAACGTTGTCCCCATGTCCCACCTCGCCGCCTTCATAGTCGATTTGGGCGACCGTTTGAGATTTAAGAACTGGCTTCACGGGAGGACGCGATTTCAATCTGAGGGTGAGTGGTTTATGTTTTTTTCGAGGAAATTTTGCCTGACTGATGAGGTTTAGTTTTGGAGGTGAAGGCTGGCGATATGTACTGGGGAATGCCAAGGGGTGGAGTTTTGGAGGTGGGAATGCCATGGGGTGAAGTTGATGAGCTGTTCACAGTGAATTGAGGAGTGAGTTGAAGAAAGAGGAGAAGGGGACTTAAAGGGTTAGCTGAGTTGAAGAAGCAGAGGAGTTGACGAGCTGTTCACAGTGAATTGAGGAATGAGTTGAAGAAAGAGGAGAAAGGGACTTAAAAGGTTAGCTGAGTTGAATAAGCAGAGGAGTTGACGAGCTGTTCACAGTGAAATGAGGAGCTCAGTTGAAGAAGGACAAGAAGGGATTTAAAGGGTTAATTTTACATTGCACCTGTCTTTTGACAATATTATCACTTTGCACTCTTTCCTTTTAATTTTTGTAGTTCAAACCTCACACTTTAAGTTAACTGTAAATCTCACACCTTCGGTCTTACGACGTCATAAAAAATGATGAAAAATGAGCTCGTGAGTCACACATGACTATTTTTTAGGGCATTAGTGAAAATTTAACCTCTTAGAATCTATTAGAGGGTGCAAACTGACAATTCGATATTTTTCAGACAATACCAAAATTTGGGTCTTGGTATTTAAAAACTCAAATACAACTTAAGTTTGTATCAATATTTTTTAGACAATACATTTACGAGGAAAGCATAAAAAAATCCAAACAAAATCTATCATTTAATCACCCTACAAAAATGTCAAAAACTCACATTTGTACTCCAAATGTTCGTCAAAATGAATCCCTATTCAAAAAACAATATGAGCATGGTATATTAACAAAATGAGCATTGTTTTTTTTTTTTTACATCTTAAAATTTGCAAGTTATTTAATCTAGTCTTCTTGAAAAAAAAGAAAACAAAGGTGCCTAGTTATTTAATCTAGTTTTGGACTTTCTCTGGTCTTAACCACCATGAAGAAAACAAGCCATGAAAATTTTATTTGAGATTTATTTGTTACGTAAACAAATTAAACTTGAACAAAATTTTGAAGTTTGTTAAGCTTTAAAATCAAGCTTGAGCGTTCTATTGTTTGAAATGTTTATCGGCCCTAGCCAACACACATTCTTCCCCTATCCTAATATCGACCATTGCATGTTTCGTTTGTTATATATACTTGGGTTTGATGAGAGAGTGATGATTTTTACCCTCCACTTTATACCCATTGCAATTTACTTTTTATCTTTATTATGCAATATTATAACAATGTTCTTAACACGTTTGTCAATCACCCAAATTGCCTATTTTCACACCATTTGACTTTTACTTCATTTTTTTTTAATGGGTTAATTTAGGTATTTAATCAAAATTACCACAATAAAGATAAAAATATAAAATGCATTTCTTGAAAAATGATTGGAAAAATCATTTCCCTTCATGTTCTTTTTTTTATTATTATTATTTATTGGGTGGCACTAACATTTTGTATGCTGCCACACGCCTTTCTTTGGTTTTTGATTTTGGGGTCATCTACAAAGATTTTATTCTTACATTTGTCCTATTAAAACTAACGTAGATTTGGAAAATAGATAGATTTGTTTGTGTCCCATGGGATTGCACCCTACAAAATTAAACCGGTAATTTATCAACAACGAATTAAATTTCCATTAGGAAGCCTGACCAAAAGTTTACGAGAGACAAAAAATTCAAAAATCTTTAAAACAAAATAAAAACTGATTTTAGAAACTGGACTTAACAAATGGTAGTGTGGTGAATTAATTTTTTGTGTCTTAGTATACATGATTTATCGAGATCAAACCACCGGATTAAACTTTTTTGCCCTTTTTAGTATTGAAATTTAATTTTTTTAGGGGACGAAATTATACAAAAAATTCTAAAATTTCAGGCTATTTAATTATAAATTAAACTCTCTATACTTTTTAATGAATTCTATTGACATCATAAACTTTTCAGACTTTATTAATGCAAAACCTCCATACAAGTTGCTATATAAAAGAGTGACTTTAGAAATACAATTCGCTTTCGCAAATGAAGTTGTTCTTGAGCTTTTAATCTCGGAAAGAAATGTGATTTTATTGTGATAAATAAATTAGGGTGAATTGCACTGACCACTCATGAGGTTTAAAGTTTCAGGCTATTTAATTATAAATTAAACTCTCTATACTTTTTAATGAATTCTATTGACGTCATAAACTTTTCAACTTTATTAATACAAAACCTCCATACAAGTTGCTATATAAAAGAGTGATCTCCCATGAGATTTAAAACTTATAATAGATTTTCTCTATTTTACACTAATCACTCTTGAGATTCAGGATTAATACACAAAGCACCCCTCATATCATGGATGGACAGTGGACAAATAGTAAGGATACTTTGTGTATTAACCTTGAACTTCAGGGGTGATTAGTGTAAAATAGGAGAAGTATGTTGTAAGTTTCAAACTTCAGGGGAGGTCACTGTTATTTTTCAAACGCTAGGGGTGCTTTGTGTATTAATCCTAAATCTCAGGGGTGGTCAGTGTAATTCACCCATAAATTTATCTTCAGAATCTTTGATGGCATGGTGTGTAAATTTGTTATAAAGAAAGGCTCTTTTATCCGAGGTGGCATTATCCTAATCATTAGAACACAGAGTGGGTCTGTAATCTGTAGAGAGAGAGAAAGTGGTCCGCTGCGGCGGGGTGGGGTGGGGTGGGGGTGTGGAGACGGAGATTCAGGCAGAGTTGGGGGTTATGGAACTTGGAAAGTGATTTATTTTCTGTCTTGGCATTCTCTGACAGTATTTAGCTTTTTTGACACTAATTTTTTTCAGTTTTTCTGCTGATTTTTTTACTTAAGATAAGCAAAAAATTCAATTAAGAATTGACTTTTTTGCTTTTTGCTTTTGCATTTTTATTTAATTTTAATTAAAGTTAAGTCAGAAAAATAAAAAAATTAAAAAATCTTGACTTTTCTGATAGCAAGTTTAAAAAAAATTTAGCTTTAAAACATTGTCAAAAGGAGCCTTTAGTCGCCGTGTTGGCAAAATAAAATGTCAACATTGGATGAAAAAGTTTGGGCCACAATATAGGCAAAATAAAATATGAATAATTTAGACTATCAAAATAATTTTAAAATGAGATTCAAAATACTTAAAGTGTATCTATTCTTGGATTGCAAAAAAAAACTTATAAAAATCCTTGGTCAAATTAAAGTCTAAGCGCATAAGCTCATCTTCCATTGAATTTTCTTAAATAAAATCTATAATTAACACAGAGCCATATCTATTTATATCTCAAGCAGAAATTTGCAAGAAATAAAAATCATTGAAGCAACTCTCATGTAAAGATGGTGAAAGTTGCTTATCTACCACGCAAGTCCCGTAGCCAATTTCAGAACCTATTTGGGCGAATTATGACAATGACCCGCTAGTGTATGTGAAGATGGCTTTGCTTTGTTTTTATTTTTAAGAAAAAGTATTTTTTTTTTTTTGTATATAACTCAAAATTTTATTCTATATGTAAGGGATAAAATACACAAGTACTAATTTTGACTGAGCTAAGGTAGATACCACCGCTAAGCTATCACTCTAAAGCAAGTTTGGTGGGAAATTTGTGCCGAAGCTCGGTTGAGACAATATCGTACATTAGCTCTGCCCAAACTAGGACAAGGACTGTTATCAGGCCGTCGCTCTATAATAAGCTCGGATGTGTCACTGCGTCATAGTTTGGTCGAGACGTAACGATCAACTGTGATCCCAAAGCACATTAGGGGATAAAATATAACTTGCACGTTAGGTTTCCTCTAGCAGCCCCTACACCTGAATCGAGACCTACGACATGATTAGTTAAGCTACCAACCAGGTCCTACTTACTCACTGACACAACAGTCGGCAAGTTACGGCACGCGCTGGTTGTGCTCTGTCAGTAACATGGCATTGCGTCTAGGCACACGTGAGCTAAGAATGAGGGTGACTTGTGGGCCAAGTTAATACTATAACAAATTACGTTGATCCGATACGAATCAATAATTAATCAATATCAATATATATCAAGATAAATGAGTATAACCATATTACCACACTCATATTGTTTTTGGTTTTCTATTGCCGTTGTTTTGCCGTTGTTTTGAAGAAAAGAAGTAAAGATATTTGGAGAAAAAAACACCGAAGACAAAATAATCCAAATACTTGGTTTTTGGCTTATTTTTATCTTTGGTAACTTTCTACTATTTTTGGTTAAAAATATATTTGATATGAAATCACTGATTATTCTTATATTTAATAATAGATTTTTAAAAAACTATTTTTTAAAACAATTGTATTCACAGGGATTTCGTTGCTGATTTATATCACCGCCTAGTTCAAAAAAAAAATAAAAAAATAAAGGTAACAACATTTGGGACTTTGTTATATAACGATGTAACAAAAAAGCACAATATGAGCATGGTATATTAACAAAATGAGCATTTTTTTTTGTGTGCATCTTAAATTTGCAGGGTTTATGAAAACAAAACAAAACAAAGGTGCCTAGTTATTTATTCTAATTTTGGACCTTCTCTAGATCTAACCACTGTGAAGAATTGTTACGTAAACAAACTAAATTTGATTAAAAATTTTAAGCTTTCAAATCAAGCTGAAATAGTTTAAATCTAACTTGAGCACTCTACTGTTTAGAACGTTTATCGGTCCTAACCAACACACATTCTTCCATATTCCTAAATTAAACTCTCTATATCTTTCAATGAATTCTATTGACATCATAAACTCTTCAGACTTCATTAATACTTAAACTCCATGCAAGTTGCTATATAAAAAGTGATTTTAGAAATAAAATTCGCTTGTGCAAATGAAATTGTTTATTAGCTTTTTATCTTGGAAAGAAATGCTTTTATTGGGATAAGAAACTTTTCTTCAAAATCTTTTCGATGGCATAGTGTGTAAATTTGTTATAAAGAAAGGCTATTTTATCTTATGTGGCATTATCTCAATCATTACTTTGACTTTGAGTTTGAACAGGTCTGTAATCTGTAGAGAGAGGGGGAGATTCCGGCAGCGTTGGTGTTTGGGGGCCGAGTTGGTGGTTATGGAACGTGGAAAGTGATTCTCTGACGAGAAAGGCTACAGTGACCGAAGAGTTTACCGAAGGAGTTATCGATGAAACCAAAACGATGTCATTTTGGTACAAAATAATCAAAACGACGTCGTCCAACTAAAAACTCTCAAATGTTTAAAAAACAGGACGACGTCGTTTTGGTTGTTTTGCACAAAAACGACGTCGTTTTGGTTTCATCGGTAACTCCTTCGGTAAACTCTTCGGTCACTGTAGCCTTTCTCTTCTCTGACAAGTTATTTATTCGGCATGCTGGCAAAATAAAATGTCAACATCGGATGAAAGAGTTTGGGCCAAAGCATATTAAAAACAAAATTTTTGTAGGTAAAAAATTATGTTGATCGGATACACTATATTATTTGTTTAGTACTATTACATAATATAACAATTTAGTATAACATACTTAATTATAACTATTTTTACGTCTTAATATAAATTAAAATTAATTTTTTATTAATATGTATCCGATCAATATAATTTTTTTTATATTAAATTTTTTGATGAGATCCATTATAATATGAATAATTTATAATATTAAAATAATTTAAAAATAGAACATAAAATACTTGCCGGTGTTTGAACATAAAAGCCCAGTTCAAAAATCCTTGGTCAAATTCTAAGCGCGTGAGCTCAACCAGAAGTTTACAAGAAATAAAAATTCATTGAGCAACTCTCATGTACAGATGGTGAAAGTTTCTTATCTACCACGCAAGCCCCACAGCCAATTTCAGAGTCTATTCCGGCGAATTATGACAATGACCCACTAGGGTATATGAAGGTGGCTTTCTTTTATTTTTATTTTTTAAATAAAGAAATATTTTTGTTGCTTTATTTTGTTTTGTTTTGTTGTATATAACTCAAAATTTTATTTCTCCTTATCTGTACATATATTTATGAAAACATGTCTCCAAATTTTTTTATGAATACAACTTCTATTGCAGTCAAAAAATTATCTAAAAATAACATTGCTAGTTAAAAAATACACACAAAGCACACACAAAACATAAAATTAAACAAATATCTAACTAAAATAAGAAAATTATCGCTAATATCTAACTAAACAAATCAGTTATTTATTTCTTAACTTTTTTTGTCTTATTTTTTAGACAATACGTTTACAAGGAAAACATAAACACAAGTCCAGACAAAATGGATCATTTAATCACCCTACAAAAATGTC
Organism: Actinidia arguta var. hypoleuca; assembly: GCA_030159115.1. Lineage (NCBI taxonomy): Eukaryota > Viridiplantae > Streptophyta > Magnoliopsida > Ericales > Actinidiaceae > Actinidia > Actinidia arguta. The sequence continues at coordinate 20,721,756 of BRYE01000018.1, forward strand.
AAAAAACTCACATTTGCACTCCACCTGTTCCTCAAAATGAATCCCTATTCAAAAAACAAAACGAGCATGATATACTAACAGATGGTAGTGCAGTGCATTGATTTTTTGTGCATCTTAAATTTGCAAGTTTTTTTTGAAAAAAGGAAACAATGGTGCCTAAGTATTAAATCTAATTTTGGACCTTCTCTGGACCTATCCACCATGAAGAAAACAACTTTATTTGAGATTTATTTGTTAAGCAAACAAATCAAAATTGAACAAAATTTTGAAGCTCGTTAAGCTTTTAAATCAAGCTTGAACGTCCTGTTACTTCGAACCTTTGTTAGCCTTAGCCAACACATATTCTTCCCTTATCCTAAGATCAACCATTGAATGTTTCATTTATTATATATACTCACTCGGCTTTTGTGGTAGGGTGATGATTTTTACACTCCATTTTGTACTCATTGAATTCTACTTGTTCTCCTTATTATGTAATATTACAAAAATGCCCTTAACAAAGCAGGACCTCTTTTAACGGGCACAAATTTGGACCCATTGGGTTTTGCGCTTGGCCCATTATTCTAGCCCAAACTTTTTAGATAAGAGTTCGGACATTTTCGTCTTTAGTTCAGGTTCATTTCAGCCTATGATCTCAATTTAAGGTCTACAACAAGTAAATCGTAAATAACCTAATTTGTAATGTATGAAAAAGAACAAATTTATATTATTATTAAAAGGGAACACCCAATTTGGGTAGACAAATTCTTAAGGCCCACTCCCACTTTTTTGTTTTTTATACTAAAACTACCTCTTTACAATTACCAGTAGCAACTATCCATTTTCACCAACTCCTGGATAAATGAAAACAAAAAATAAAATCACACAATTTTAAAAATTAATTTTGCTTAAATGTCATAATTTGCACACGCGTGTGGGCTCCCATCAAATATATATATATATATATATGTCTGTGTGTGTGTGTGTATTAATGTATCAAAAGACAAAAAAAATTGATAAATTTTGGTAACCCTTGTGCAAAATGATAAGATTGCCCTTATGTTTAGGGATTCTATGTTTATTTTCTCAATTCATTCACCCTTGTGTAAATTTGGTGAATGAATTCCTAGTAATTGTGGAGTAATTATCAAGTGAAGAGCCATAAATTAATACCATCGATTTAGGTGATTAAAATCCACAAACTAAGTCAATAATCTAAGTATTCTA
>BRYE01000018.1:20732961-20735461 GCA_030159115.1 Actinidia arguta var. hypoleuca
TGTAACTTATCTAACAGATCTATTGATCATGGTTAAAAGTTTAAAGCTGAAAAATTGTATCCTTTTATGATTTGTGATACTGATAGAAAAAAGATTAATAAATTTTAAAAGAGATTAAATCTCTTGAAGATAAATTTCTTATGTGGAGCAATATTGATATTATGGATGATTGTTTCACTAATACTATGTTTATTAATGAATTTGAGAAAATATGTTCTATTAGGACACAGATTAAGGATCTTAAAGATCAATTAGCCAGATTATATGCTATTAATGCTTAAAGATCTTTGGTTAATTACAAAAAAATTATCTGTATTGAAGTAATCAATGACATGTGGTATAACAATCTTAATAATAAATCTACACATAGAATGAGAGGAATTCTACTACTTAAATGTAACTGTCAATTTTGAAAAATCAATAAAATGTCGAAATTGTTTCTTCTTCTTTTTTTTTTCTTTTTTTTTTTTCTTTTTAGTTTAACCCTAACTCATAATAAACCATAATTGTGTGAAATTAAGAAAGCTAACCATAGTTAAAATGGGGCCTCCCTAGTCTAAACCTAGGTTTAGGTAAAGATAATGGTGGAATCATATTTCTTGATTTTCTCTACTAATTAATGATATATCCATTTATAATTGGATGCACATATAAAATTTAATTTCTATATTTTATTATTCTAAAATTACCCTAATGGTTTAACAATTTAAAGCCTTTTATTTTGAGTAATTACGTATATTGGTGCGTATGCACAAATCCTAGTGGGTAAATTTCCCTAATGGTTCCCTGTAGTTTCACCAAAGTTTCACTTTGTTCCTTGTAGTTTTAATTTAAAAAAAATTAAAACTCTACCGTTTTACTTTGGTTTAAATGTAATCCCTTTGTCAATAATTATTAAGAATTTGGTGGAAAAATTAGCATGTGAAGCTCGGAATTCTCTTTTTAGAGAGTAATTCTACTACCATCAATACCCCTAGTTTGGCTAAAGTTTTACTTTTGGTCCCTCAAAAATAGTAGAGCAAGTTTTCACATGCTTTCTTTACGTCTAAATTATTAACAGGTTATGATAAAGGGACAAATTTAAAATTAAATTGAAACTAAAGGATTTGATTTTTTGGAATTAAAACTCTAGGCACATAGTGAAATATTGGTTAAACGACGGACCAATGGTGAAATTTATCCAACCATATTGTGTGTGTATATATATCGGTAAAGAACATATCAATTTGGAACCGCCTGTGGTTGAAGGCAATGGTTGCTGCTGAGCATCTCTTCGATCTCATGTTTCTTTTGAAGGAAAATATCCAACCAAAAGAAAACGACAGAGAGAGAGAGAGAGAATGAATCTTCAACACCACCAAACAGCCTCCAACCCAAAAGAGAAAGAAAAACAAGTCTGCAATAGAGAGAGAAAGAGAGAGAATGAATCTTCTTCAATACCGCCAAACGTCCACTTTCCTTGTGAGTTGATCGAGAACATACTTTTGCGAATATCTGTGGAAAATCTTTTGCGTTATAGATGCGTATCCAAATCTTGGCATACTTTTATTGACGATCTTTACTTTGTAAAGAAGCATCTCAAATATAATGTCAAAAGCAATACCAATTTGGGCCTCATAGTTCAAGAGGATGCTGACGATAGTCGGATGCAAAAGATGCATCTCGATGATATGGTTGGACATGATCAATGTTATTTTGTCCGTGTTGACTTCAATATCGTGTGTAATATAGTAGGTTCTTGCAATGGCTTGGTTTGCTTATCAACTCAATCCAATGATCTCACAATATGGAACCCATCTACCAGAAAAACCCACAATTTGCCTTCCATTCCTACAGAGATCAGGTTCGTTATACTGAGAAAAAGTTCTTAGAATTTTAGTCAAATTAAAATGCTTGAAACTTATTTAATTTTTGGTGTAATTGGTCAAAAATTCTATAAAATAGTTTCATAGTTGTGTAGATATAAGTTAAAAGATGCTTAAAACTAAAATTCCTAGGGTCAAATTTTTTTTCCAGAGACATAAATGATCTCAAACAATATCAAGTGACCTTAACTTTAAGTATCTTTTAACAAATCAAGGTTCTTAGTTTTAAGTATATCTTCTAAATTAACTTTATAGTAGAATGAAACCATTTTGAAGAATTTTTGACCAATTATTCTTTAATTATTTGAGTATAAACAATGAGATTTGTCATTTTATAGCTTCAAAAACTGAGAATTTTAGTCCTTAGTATTTCATTCAATTCTTTTTACTATTAGGGTTTAGTCCGAATTTGTTACTACTAGGAATCGTTGATACTTAAAACTATATTCTAATTCTCTCACTCCAATAATCTCACAATATGTAACCCGTCTACCAAAAAAGCCTACAATTTGCCTTACAATCCTATAGAGATTTGGTTTGTCATACTGAGAAAAAGTTCTTAGAATTTTAGCCAAATTAAAATGCTTGAAACTTATTTAATTTTTTATATAACTGGTCAAAAATTTTTCAAAATT
>BRYE01000018.1:20757961-20760461 GCA_030159115.1 Actinidia arguta var. hypoleuca
TAATTTAATAATAAATGTGACTCACATAATTATATTTATTTATATATCTTACAAAATGATATCTATGTACAATAAAAAAAATTTTGAATGATCAAAATAATTTTAAAATAGACTCAAAATATTTAAATTACGCTAGTACTTGGACTGCAAAAAAGTCTCGATAAAAAATGCTTGGCCAAATTACTGTCTAAGCGCATGAGCTCATCTTCCATCCAATTTCTAAAATAAAATCTGTAATTAACTCAAAAGCCATATCCATTTTACTCTCAAGCAGAAATTTACAAGAAATCAAAAATCATTCATGCGGTTCTCTTGTCCCATTTTGGATCCATTTTGCAAATGAAATTGTTTTCGAGCTTTTAATCTCGGTAAGAAATGTGATTTTACTGTGATAAGAAACTTAGGGGTCGTTTGACTGACAGATAGTATTAGCGGAATAACTTTTAGAGGAGGATAATTTTTAAATTTGATTGGATACTTTTTAGAATGAGTGGATAAAGGTGTGTGATAAGTAATAAAATATATATAGAGAAACAAAATATAAAATATCTAGATATTAAAAATATACATTTTGTTTCTATATATATATACAAATAAAAATATACATTTTGTTTCTTTCTTTATATTTTTTTTCTTATCCCCCACTCTCTTATCTCTCCGGATAACTTCTAGTTAGGGTGAGGGCCACCCAAAAATTATCCATCTCTATCAGCCTGCCGAAGGAAAAGTTATCCGGAGAGAAAAGTTATCCTCCTAACAAAAATCATTGAAACGCCGAATAACAAAAATTATCCGGAGAGAAAAGTTATCTCCCTTGCCTATCCCATAGCCAAACAAGCCATTATCTTCAAAATCTTTTCGATGGCATGGTGTGTAAATTTGTTAAAAAGAAAGGCTCTTTTATCCGAGGTGGCATTATCCTAATCATTACTTTCACTTTGAATTTGACCACAGAGCGGGTCTGTAATCAGTAGAGAGAGAAAGTGGTCGGGCAGAGTTGGCGAGGGGGCAGAGTTGTTGGTTAATGGTAATGGAATGTGGAAAGTGATCGCTGACAGTTATTTATTCGCCAAGTTGTCAAAACAAAATGTCAACATCGGAGGAAAGAGTTTGGGCCACAGCGGAGACAAAACATTAGTGGATAAAAAATTATATTTATCAGTTACAGAATAATATTCGTCCAGTATAAATTAAAATTGATCGTTTATTGACATATATTCAATAAGTATTATTTTTTATAGGGTTAAAAATCGATCTTGATAATATTTATTTACAGTATAAATTATCAAAATAAATTTAAAATAAGATAAAAAATATTTAAATTGCACCGATACTTGAATCGCAAAAAAAACGATTCAAAAATCCTTGGACAAATTACGGTCTAAGCGCATGAGCTCATCTTCCATCCAATGTTCTAAAATAAAATCTATAATTAACACGAACGCCATATCCATTTTATATCTCAAGCAGAATTTTGCAAGAAATAAAAAATCATTGAAGCAACTCTCGTGTAAAGATGGTGAAAGTTGCTTGTCTACCACGCAAGTCCCACAGCCAATTTCAGAAGCAAAACAAAATGTTCCCCACCTATTGGGACGAATTTTTTTGACAATGACCCACTACTGTATGTGAAAGGGGCTTTCTTTTTGTTTCGTTTTTGGAGATCTATGACTTTTAGGTTGGAAGGCTCCGTTTGATACTAGTGTTTTAGATAAATTTTTTTAATTTTATAAGTAAAAAAATTAAAAAAAAAATATTTTTTGTTTTTTTTATACTTATTTTTAACTAAAATAAAGTCAGAAAATCAAAAAAGTTAAAAAATCCTAACTTTATTGGTAGAAAGCTTAAAAAAATTTAGTTTTTAAGCATTACCAAACATAGCCGTAATCTATAATATAAATCACAACTTATTTTGAATCTCAAATCTATCTCTCGCTATTTACGGTTAAAATTCATTTGAATTAATTCAACGACTGAGATTTTACCTAAGATTATTTTTTTTACCCAAAACTATCACTTTCTTATCCAATATCTAAGATTGATTTGGTTTTAAACACATGAGCAAGATTGATTTTAGAATATCCAACCCCAAAAAACACTTCCTTCTCATCTCTCTCTCTCTCACACGCTACCTCTCTCTTCACGCCAACTTTCTCTCTCAGTCAAGTCGCCTACAACAATACCCAATCACTAAACAATTTCTGTAAACTAAATGGAAAGAGAGAGAGAGAGGGGGTAGCAAATGAGAATAAAGTGGCTTCTCTCTCTATGTTAAAATCGATGCTCAGAGATGAAGACTAGTACGTGACGAGCAACAACATCAATTTTCTCGTCAAACTTTGTTGATTTTACGATGAATACTTTGCGAGAAGGAACGAGAGGCTGAAGAGGAAGAAGGGGGAAACAGACGATGAGAAGAAGACTGCGTACAATTTGGGTGTGAAGGTTGAAACTGCAAAAATAAGGGATTCGAAGATGGTTGATGGGTTGAGAAAATTGG
>BRYE01000018.1:20762961-20765461 GCA_030159115.1 Actinidia arguta var. hypoleuca
TTTAGTCCAATGTTGTTGAATTGAATCTATCTCTGAATGATAATTACTTATTTTGCTAATTAATATGTTCGAACTGCATAGTGCCCCTTTTCTGAAACTCTTTTCTCTATTTCTACTATTTTCTTTGTTTGGTAACATCCCGTCAAGTGCTGAGCTATGTTTAAGGGTGAGAGTGTTCTGATTTCGCAGTCTCATCTCAGCATGCCCACAAGCTGTTTGAGTTAATGCCTTAGAGAAATCTTGTCATTTTTTGTCATGTGTACTGATTTCTCTATTTTCACTATTATGGCATTTTTGTGTTGATGGTTTCTAGCAAAGTACAACGTGGGCCTGTGCCTGTTGGTGTAGTTAAAATAACAGTATTTCATATCCAGTTTTCAAATTATGTTCTGTAACTAAGAGTAACCAAACGTCAACAAAACCATTGTACAATCGATCGGTAAGAGACTAGCATACTGTTTACGCCACATCAAGTAAATTTCTTATCCTTGCCGCGTTCTTGATCCAAAACATGTAGTAGAACCACATTAACAATTATCTCCGCAACATTTCGGAGACTGATAATTTAAACAGACTCGTCAAAAAATGTAACTAAACATATGAATATAGCTATTGAATAGGGGAGAGAGAAAAAGAAAGAACAAATGAGACCCATATTAGAACAAGACCAGTAACAATGGCAGCGAAGCCAGTTCCATCAATTCCTCGCGTGACTTCCTCGGCTGTTGAACAGGCTGAGAAACCAGATGGCCCTTTTCTTCCAAAAATCCACATTTTCCCCGAGATTGATCACCCCAAACCCAAACAAAGTCACAAAGTGGTTGTGCTTAACAAAACAACATAATAATAGACCCCCCATGAGATACATAGTAGATGATACAATATAGAGAGGCCCTACGCAAGTTGTGTGATTTTGAGCTTTTCTTTGTTGTTGAAGGGGAAGGAAAGCAGTATGTACCAGAATATTAATGATGGCCCGGCTAATTCAAATTAATTATGATCCAACATTTACTCTCTCTCTCAACATAAAATCTCGGTATACTAATGAAGCAAGGTAAGCCTGATATGTGGGGCAATATAACTCAAGCTCTAAAAAGACTTCGCATTGGGGTAAGGTAGTAGACAAAAACTTGGAATGGCCAAGTTGTTGACAAAAACTAATTAGGTGCTGCTGTTAAGTGAATTACCAGCTGATGGGGGGGCTAATCCATGTCACACCAGTGCAGAATAAGGACCAGTGGTTTTGTTTTCTCCATGAATAACATAAAAGACATAGAAGGCTTTTGAACCAAGTGGTCAAGAAAGCTTTAAAATAAAAGAGAGATTGCTTTAGAGACCCTCTGAATCATCGGAATTGAATTTGATGATTTTACCATTAAGTCGTGTAAACAAATCTTATGCAGAAGATAATTCAATTTGTTAACATCTATAGAAATAAACAGATCCGATATACTTTGCCCATTGACATAACAGAAACATGAACTATTCGAACCCAAAACAGCAAAATCCAAAGTTGAAGAGATTCGGATTATAGAACCAATATCATAATAACTACACACTCGCCGGTAAGAATTACGTAAGAAAACAAATCAAGAATTCGTCATTCATAAGCTGCCACAGGCTTATATAAATATAATTTACACATAGTTAACATCTCAACACGAAGTCCACACGAAGAGAGTAAAAAACTACACAGCAAAGGGAGTAGCAAAAAGACAAGAGGAGACTCAAGGGGGGTGAACTAAGGCCCTGGACTTGAAAGGAATGGCTCTGATGACAATCTGGTGGTACACAGCAGCAAGAGCAGCTCCGATGAATGGTCTTACCCAGAATACCCACTGAAAGCAGAAAGATAAAATATTAGTTCTTAAAAAAAAATGACATGTAAGAGTTTTTTTTTTGCGTAGTATCCGTGGGCACGGACAATTACTAATACTAGAATATGATACATCGTGATATATAAGTTTGTTGGATATTTTTGGTTTATATATATAATTTAACTCTTTCATTTTGTTGTATATAAATTCTGGATTTGTTAAGCGCCTACCGTAACTCAAAATTTTATTTCTCTTTATCTGTATATTTATTTATGAAAACATGCCTTCAAATTTTTTTATGAATACAGCTTCTCTATATAGTCCAAAATTTGGAGTTTAGAATACAGTTCAAGCATTTTGATGATCTAAATCGTTCATGTTATAAACCTCATCGAGAAATTTAATATATTAAAATTCACATTGATCGAATATAAATCAATAGTGATCAGTATCAATATATATCAAGATTAAAGAGTTTAAGTCTGTAGCAATACTTATTTATTAAATTACAAAACAATACTAAACAGATATTCATCATTACTTCAAACATGCCATCTGTAGATATAAATAGTACAGCAGGAAAGAACAAATTATACACAAGCTTCTGAATGAATTTTCTACAACAATGATAAACAAGGAGATGTATGGACCATGGAGCGAATCCAGTGACATAACTGCAAGAA
>BRYE01000018.1:20775461-20777961 GCA_030159115.1 Actinidia arguta var. hypoleuca
TTCTCTATAATGAGACAACACGATCTAATTGGGTCTGAAAGAAACTAATTTGGGGTTCTGAAATTAATGATCGGGTAAGACTCTAGTGAACTCAAGGGTACAATGATAAGGTTTCCGAATTTGAATAAAGAAAAAAAAATTAATTTAAAAGAAATGATTCAGATTCAATTGAGTGTGTGAGGTCGTATATCTAAGTAAATCTGTATCATCTATATTTTAAATTTGATGAATATTTTTTAATCCAAATTCAAAAATCATAAGATTTTTCGACCAAAAAGAATTCGAATTGAGAACTCCCTAAACACAAAACATAGTTTTTTATCCGGTCAAACCATCCCAAGGGTCAAAAAAGAAATGATGTTGTATAATATTCCTTATGAGTATTAAATGAGTTTTATGATTGTGGTTTTGTGTAATGATTGAAACCATGAGGCTAGACTTAGTCTACCTTATTTATTGCATGGCTCCTAAATCTGGATTTTCAGAACGAGAGAGACCAACGTGACGAGAGAGAGAGAGAGAGAGAGAGAGAGAGAGAGAGAGGACATTTGCCTTTTTTAAGGTGCTGAATGGCAGTTTTTTATTCGCATGACGAGCCAGTCACTTCAGTACGTCGATGGATTGCGTTAAACGGGTGTGTTTGTGTCGCATTTTCCTTTCCAAAAATAAAACTGGCTGGTGAGCCAATAGCCTATATAAGTCATATGTCCACTCTTATGGAATGCTGACGATGACATCATAAACTAGCGTTATGGAGGTTCAGGTTCTGTGTTCTCGAACCTTCAGCAAAATCGTATTAGACCAGGAACACATATATATATACTAGTAATTATTCGTGCCAATAGACACTATGCAAAAAATTTTTTTATCTTTTAAGTATACTCGTTAGAGTTTTACAACCTAAAATACAGATAAAATATAAACGTCAGATAAAAGATACATTACATTCATATATGAATAGATACATTACTATTAAATGGAGAATAAATTATAAAGTATAATAATTTTGAAAAAATATTACTCAAATATTTTTATTACAATCATTGGACAAATTAATTTCAATAAATATAAAAAAAATACAATTAAAGAAGATAGACGAATGAAAATCACTTTTCTTTCTATTTTGAGTTATTTTTTTTATTTACTTTATTTTTTATATTTTATTGTGTTTAGTGAATATTTTTCACTATTTAACCAACATGTTTTTTTTCAAAGAAGATGCATTGTATTTTTTTTTTTTTGGGGGGGGAGTCCCACTAAAAAAATGATCTAAATGGTAAATCATATGCCAATTTTTAAAGTTTTTTTGTCCATTGAATAAAAACTTATGTAGGTCTTACATCTTTTGAGAATAAGGAAGTGATAATTTTGGGAGAGAAAAAATAATCTAAAGTGAAATTTCAGCCGTTAGATTAACTCAAATGAATTTCAACCGTAAATAGCAAAAGATAGATTTAAAATTCAAAATAAATTGTGATATATATATATATATATATATATATATATATATTAAATATACAAATAGATTTGTTTAAGTAGGTTTATAAAAATAAAATTATAAATACTTATTAAATTTTGAGTAACTTAAGTTACTTTATTAAGTGTTATTAGTATTTAATTAGTTTGACAATTTGATAATATTTTACTATAAGAAAAATGTGAAACAGTAATGAAATGCCTATGATGAAGGTAAAATTCATCACCAAATATGCCTATTTTGTGATGAATATTTTATTTCGTTATCAATTAGGAGAAAAGAAACATTTAAGGTGAAGAAATCTTATTTTTGTCACTATATATTGTCGTGCTGAAAGCATAAATTTCGTCGTTGAATGATTTGACGAAGAAAGTTTTAGGTTAGGACTTTTTTTTTTCATCACTAATATGTTTCTTCCATTTCGTTGTGGTGCGATTAAAATTTGAAATCAATAAATGATGAAATTATTTTCTAAAAAGGAAATGATTTGAAACGAATAGTTGACGAAAAAAATTTTAATTGTAGATTTTTTTATCACCCTTAATTAAATACTAATAACACTTAATTCAAATAAGATTAAAATTTTTACATTTTTACATTTTTTAAATAAAAAAATATAAAATTTTAATAAATGAAAAAAAACTCACTGCAAATGAAAAAAATTCAAAATGCAAATTAGCTGTGAGCCAATTTGGTCTTATTATTGGTGCACTGAAGAATGGTGATGATTTAATTTAATGAGAATAGTTTAAATTTAGTTATGATAGCTTATATATGAATTTTAATGCGGAATTTTTGAAGTTTTATGACGATGAATATTTAATAAAAATGATTTGAAATATTTCATCTGTAAATTTATGCCACTTTTAAAATATCTAAAATCCGACACAAATAAACCATAAAAAAACTCACATTTCTGTCATTAAAAACGATAAGAAATCAGAAAGCAATTTTAACCAGATTCATGAATCCGACGACGTGAACCAATAACCTAAAAGCCACTTTGTACTCGCCAGATATGTA
>BRYE01000018.1:20785461-20792961 GCA_030159115.1 Actinidia arguta var. hypoleuca
AGTATAAACCTGTTGTCACACTCATTTATTAAATTATAAAACAGTACTAAATGATTATGAATTTGTATTTGATCAATATGAATTATTATAGTATTGATATTCACAATGGAGTGTACAATATAATATTTTAAATTATTAAAATGGGCCTAAAATGTTGCATTTTGAATATTGTAAATGTGCCCTATTTGGTTTGGTGTTTGTTTTTGGTTTTCTACTATCGTTGTTTTGAAGAACACGGCAAAAAATTTGTTTAGTCCACAGATAAAATTTGTTTTAAGGATATTTGTTTTAGAAGAATGCTTTTCTTGAAAATACCATATTAAAAAGATATTTTTTAATTCACAAAGATTATTTTTGGTTAAAAATATACTTGATATGAAATCACTGAGTATTCTTATATTTAATAATAGATTTTGAAAAAACTAGTTTTTAAAACAACTGTATTTATTGGGTTTTCGTTAATGTTATATCACTGCCTAGTTCAATATTGATGATTGGTCTTTGGTTCCAAGTGCCCAAAATAGTGAAGACAAATAACAACTCGCCTATAATGAGGTAACACGATTTAATTGGGCTCGAGAAAGATTAATTGAGAGTTCTGAACTTAACGGTCAGGTAAAACTCTAGTGGACTTAAGGGTATAGTTGTATGATGATAGGGTTTTCGAATTTGAATAAAGAAATATTCTCCAAATTTAAAATAAATTATTCAGATTCAATTGAGTGTGTGGAGGCGTTTAACTAAGTAAATATGGACCATTTATTTTTAAATTCGATAAATATTTCTTGATCCAAATTAAAAAACCGTAAGATTTCTCGACCGAAAGGAACTTGAATTGATAATTCCGTAAACATAAAACAGAGTCTTTACCCGGTCAAGTCATCCTAAGGGTAAAAAAGAAATGATATTTTATAATATTCCTTATGAATATTAAATGAGTTTTATGATTGTGGTTTTGTGTAATGATTGAAACAATGAGGCTAGACTTACGTTTTTATGGCTGGGCTTAGTCTACCTTATTTATTGCATGGCTTCTTTGATGTTGGTGTCCGTAGTTAAGAACCTAAGTTACTTATGACATGAAGTTGTAGTGCAATTAATTATGCGTACAAATCTGGATTTTCTGGGTCTTCCAAATCTGGATTTTCAGAAAGAGAGAGACCAACGTGATGAGAGAGAGAGAGAGAAGGGATATCTGTCTTTTTTAAGGTGATGAATGGCAGTTTTTTAATTGGGTGGCACTAACATTTTGTATGCTGCCACACGCTTTTCCTTGTTTTTTGTTTTTTTGTTTTTTATGTGTTTTTGGACCATCTGCAAAGATGTTATTCTTACATTTGTCCTATTAAAACTAACTTAGATTTGGAAAATAGATAGATTTGTTTGTGTCCCATGGAATTGATCCCAACAAAATTAAACCAGCAATTTACCGACATCAAATTAAATCTCCACCAGGAAGCCCGCTCGCCGAAAGTTTATTAAAAACAAAAAAAAATTGAAATCAAAACATTAAAAAATCAATAACTCAAACTTGACTTAACAAATGGTAGCGTAGTGCATTGATTTTTTGTGCATCTTAGTATACATGAGTTATCGAGATCAAGCCATTGGGTTGAACTATTTTACCTTTTTTTGTAATGAAATTTACTTTTTTGGAGACAAAGTTATACAAAAAATTCTAAAATTTCAAGTTATTTATAAATTAAATTCTATATTTTTCAATGAATTCTATTGATGTCATAAACTTTTCAGACTTTATTAATACAAAACTAAATGTCCATGAAAGTTTCTATATAAAAAGTGATTTTAGAAATCCAATTGGCTTTTTGCAAATGAAATTGTTTATGAGCTTTTTATCTTGGAAAGACGTGATTTTATGTTGATAAGAAGTTGTTAAATTAAAATTCAGTAAATTGTTGAATTTTTAAGTGGAAAAAAAAATACAGATAAACAGAAACGGTATTAAAAATAATAAATAGATAATGATAAAATTAACAAAGGTTGATCGAGGTCAACATTCAATATTGTCTCCTTAAGAAAGAATTTGCCTCGTCCAGTAGTGCTTACGGTTGATTGGTGTCTGTCTCTCAAGATGCGACGATCACGCTCATAGAAATTAGCACAATTTTTGTGTGTTTGACGAACCAAAAAGCAGTGTTGCTCTCTCACGAAAGACTCTAATGCAGAATGCAAGAATCCCTCTGAATTTTTTCTCATTGATGAACTCTCAGATTTTTGTGTGCTTTGAACTTGCAAGAGATATTGATATTTATAGGATTTTCAATGGCTGATAAAAAATTACGAATTTATTCCACCATTGAAGTCATTTTAACAGCCTCACTAACCAGCCAAATTACTATCCTCTTATGGCTGATAATGGCTACTGTTATCAAAGTTGAAATGTCTTTATCTTTCAGTAAATAGGAATAAAGAATGGAGGTTAATCTGTAATTAAAAATTACATGGAGTTTAATTTGTTATTAGAAATTACAAAGAATTTATTCTGTAATTAAAATCTACATGATTAAAAAGTAATTAATCAATTACTCAGTACACCCCCATCGCACCAATTGGGACTTTCACATTTTTTGTATCAACGATACCATTTTGGTGAACATTTTCTCATTCAACTTTTATCCATTTTGAGCAAGTAAATACAGTACGGTTATCTACTCGCGAAGGAGAATCCATTCCTCAAATGATTCAATATTTTCTATAACCACAACTCACCTATAAAATTAGGTCAAAGTCAGCTCAAACTTTAACTTTTTTCAACAGAAACTTATCTTCAAAATCTTTTATGGCATGGTGTGTAAATTTGTTATAAAGAGAGGCTCTTCTATCCTAGGTGGCATTTTCCTAATCATTACTTTGAATTTGAGGGTCTATTTAGTAATACTTAAAAGTCATTCTTTTTTTAACCTTGTTACTAAAAAATCAAAAAAAAAATAATTTTTTTTATTTTTTTTGGTTTTACTTTAGCTTAAAATAAGCAAAATAAAATTAAAATAATTTTTTTTTTATTTTTTTACTTATAAATTTAAAAGAAATTAATCAAAAAACTGTTACCCAATGGAGCCTACATTTGAACAAAGAGTGGGCAATCTATAGAGAGAGAAAGTTGTCCGGAGAGAGGGAGAGTTGGCGGGGGAAGAGTTGGTGGTTATGGAACGTGGAAAACGATTTATTTTCCGCGTTCGCGCTCCATGACAGTTATTGATTCGCCAACAAAAGGTCAACATCGGATGAAAGAGGTAGTGCCACAGTGGAGACAAAACGAAAACGTTAGTGTGTGCAAGTATACGCCAAAATCGAGTGCTTTTCAGAAGGAAAGTTTATTCTTCTTATCCAGTACAGTTAATGGATTGCATTGGTGAAATTTAAGTATTTTGCATATCATTTTGAGTTTATTTACATAATTCAAATTGTATATATTGTATATTTTTCATAAAATAATTCTTTTCTTAGATATTATATAATATTTGTTCAGTATTATTTTATAATTTAATAAATAATTATAACACAAATAATTATACCTATTTGTACGTCTTCGTATAAATTGAAATTGATTGTCCATTAACATGTATCCGATCAGTATTATTTTTTATCGGATTAAAATTCTCGATAAGATCTATCTAGAATATGAATGATTTGGACTATCAAAATGATTTTAAAATAGAACACAAAATATTTAGACTGCACTGGTACTTGAACTGCAAAAATTCCTTGGTCAAATTACTGTCTAAGCACATGAGCTCATCTTCCATCCAATTTTCTAAACTAAAATCTATCATTAACATAAAAGCCATATCCATTTTATATCTCAAGAAGAATTTTGCAAGATATAAAAAATCATTGAAGCAACTCTCGTGTAAAGCTGGTGAAAGTTGCTGATTTACCACGAAAGTCCCACAGCCAATTTCAGAAACAAAACAAAATGTTCTTTATCTATTTGGGCGAATCTTGACAATGACCCACTAGTGTATGTGAAGGTGGCTTTTTTTTTTCTTTTTGTTTTGATTTGTTTTTCGAGATCTATTGCTTTTAAGTTTGAATGATAATACTAGAATATGATACATCATGCAATATAGGCTTTTTGTATAATTTTTGGTTTATATATATAAATTAACTCATTCATTTTGTTGTATATAAAATCTGAATTTGAGCAAAGAGCAGGTCTGTAATATGTAGAGAGAGAAAGTGGTCCAGCGAGAGGGAGGGGTCTGAATTTGAGCAAAGAGCGGGTCTGTAATATGTAGAGAGAGAAACTGGTCCAGCAAGGGGGAGGGGGAGGGGGAGATTTGGGCAGAGTTGGCGTGGGGGCAGAGTTGGTGGTTAATGGTAATGGAATGTGGAAAGTAATCGCTGACAGTTATTTATTCGGCATGTTGGCAAAACAAAATGTCAACATCGGAAGAAAGAGTTTGGGCCACAGCGGAGACAAAACAAAACATTAGTGGATAAAAAATTATATTTATCAGGTACAGTATAATATTTGTTCAGTATAAATTAAAATTGGTCATTTATTGACATATAGCAAATAAGCATCATTTTTTACGGGGTTAAAATTCGATCTCGATAACGTTTATTTACAATATAAATCATCAAAATAAATTTAAAACGAGATAAAAAAATTTGAACTGCACCGATACTTGAGCCGCAAAAAAAAAACGATTCAAAAATCCTTGGACAAATTAGGGGCGAATTTTGACGATGACCCAGTATGTGAAAGGGGCTTTCTTTTTGTTTCGTTTCTCGAGATCTATGGCTTTTAGGTTGTAAGTATAGGCTCCGTTTGATACCACTTTTTTGAATGATTTTTTTAATCTTACAAACAAAAAAATCAAAAAAATTTGACATTTTTGCTTCTTTTTTTACTTATTTTTAGCTAAAATAAAGTCAGAAAAGTAAAAAAGTAAAAAAATCTTAACTTTTTTTGGTAGAAAGCTTAAAACAAACTTATTTTTTAAGCATTATCAAACAGAGCCATAATCTATAATATAAATCACAACTCATTTTCAATCTCAAATCTATCTCTCGCTATTTACGGTTGAAATTTATTTGAATTAATCCAACGATTGAGATTTTACCTAAAATTATTTTTTTTACCCAAAACTATCACTTTCTTATCCAATGGCTAAGATTGATTTGGTTTTAAACACACGAGCAAGATTGATTTTAGAAAACTCACCCCCAAAAAACACTTCCTTCTCCTCTCCTCTCTCTCTCTCTCTCACTCTTTCTCTCTCACACACACGCTACCTCTCTCTTCACGCCAACTCTCTCTCTCAGTCAAGTCGCCTACAACAATACCCGATCATTAAACAATTTCTGTAAACTAAATGGAAAAAGAGAGAGAGAGAAGGGAAGAGGGGTAGCAAATGAGAATAAAGTGGCTTCTCTCTATGTTTAAATTGATGCTCAAAGACGAAGACTGGTATGTGACGAGCAACAACATCACTTTCCCCGTCGAACTTTGCTGATTTTACGATGAATACTCCGCGAGAAGGAACGAGAGGATGAAGAGGAAGAAGGGAGAAACAGAGGATGAGAAGAAGACTACGTACAATTTAGGTGTGAAGGTTAAAACTACAAAAATAAGAGATTCGAAGAGGGTTGATGGGTTGAGAAAATTGGTTTGTTCGACACTAGTGATGGAGTGTTGGAGTGAGAATCCGAGGTATTTGATGAGAAACATGACTAAGGAGAATAAGAAGCTACCTCTATCGGTGACTTTCGAGAAATCTGTAGTTGGCAGTGATCAGAAAACTGCAGTCAAAAGGATTCAAAAAAGCTGATTTTTGCAATTTGCAATGTGAAGAAGTATGTAGTTTGAGTTTTGTTTTAGGGCTTTTGGAATTTTTTTTTTTTATTATTTTTTTTTGGGGGGGGGGGGAGGGGGGGTTGGGTTGATGTGTTTTCTACATCTTTTACTCTATTTCTTCTTCATATTCTTTCTAATCTTTCCTTTTTTCAGAACGAATTGGGTCAAGCCACGTGCTGTCACGCACCAGGAGGTGGTCCCACGCACAAGCAAGCGCAGGAGGAAGTCCACGGAGAGAAATTAATAATCCACTAATCGGACGAATTGATTACAAAAGGTTAAGAGCAGTGGGGTGTGGGTTGAGAGCGGTGTGATGTGAGTTGAGAATGAGAGGCAAGACAGAAAGAGAGAGTGTGAGAGAGTGTGAGTTGAGAGGCTTTGTCTCCTCATTTTGTAATTCATTCGTTTGATTAATGAATTATTGATTTCTCTCCATGGACGTAGGCATCATTGGCCGAACTACATAAATTTCTATTGTCTTGTGTGTGTGTGATCGGTGATTCGTTATAAGCACAATAATTGGTATTAGAGCCCAAGTCGAGATTCGAGTTTTCGTAGAAGTGCTCAAAATAAATTTTTAATCGCACCAGGGTGTCCTACTCTTTGAGATGAAGCTCCAACATCAAGTCGAGTCAAAAACGGACGCCGAACGCGCCCACACGCGCCGCTTGATCATCGACACATCAGATCTATCTCGGCCACGCGCCAAAAGGTGTTCGACCCGCTCGCACGTGCAAGGAGGTGATCCCATGCGCTGCCACGTGCCAAAAGGAAGAGCCACGCTCCAGGAGGTGGTCCCACGTGCAAGTACGCGCAGGAGGATGTCCACACACGCCAGCACGCGCCCAGGAGGTGGACACACGCGCGCCCACACACCAAGAGAGGAATACACGTGATTGCACGCATGCTCACGCTTCAGCCACATGTGCGCCACTGAGCACTTGTGTCATGCAGTCGTCCAATCAACGCCACGTTAGTACAGGAATATTCCTAAAATATTCCTTCTAATAAATTACAGTTTCAGTCCCTATAGTTGTTGATAATTATAATTTGGTCCCTAGAGTTTCTGTTAATTATAAATTGATCCCTAGCATTACTAATAATTACAGATTGATCCCTAGAGTTGGTGTAAATTATATTTTAGTCAAAGATATTTTGGTTATTTATAATTTGATCTCAAAACATTTTAATTTTGTCAATTTGGTATCAAAGGTTTTTGATGTTGACAATTTAGCCATTTCTAAGATTTCTCGGCATTCCAGATTCATCCTCGAGGTTGATTTTTGGCTATTTAGCTTCTATTTGGAAGAAATAAGATGGTGGAGAATAGTTTGGGATCTATGATCATGTTTTCAATCAAAGAATTACGCCATATGAAAATCAAGGATGGAAGACGTCCTATTCTGTAAAGATTTTTTTGACCTTTTAGAGAATAAATGAGGCAAACCTACAGCAAAAAAGGATGAGAAATGGAAGAAAATGAACAGGAAAATGATTAGGCTTATCAAATAGTGCATTCGACACGAGATGTTCCATCATGTAGCACAAGAGATGAGTGTTTATGAGTTGTGGATCAAATTAGAGGAGATATATCCGGCGATGATATCTCGAATTTGATGAGAAGGCTTTTGAATTTGAAACTTTAGAGAGGGACAACAGTGGCAGAACATAAGAGC
>BRYE01000018.1:20802961-20810461 GCA_030159115.1 Actinidia arguta var. hypoleuca
ATAAAAACTCACGTTAAACGGATACGAATCAATAGCAATTTATATCAAAATAAAATAGTATAAACCTGTTGTCACATTCATTTATTAAATTATAAAACAGTACTAAACGATTATTAATTTGTATTTGATCGATATGAATTATTACAGTATTGATATTCACAATGGAGTGTACAATATAATATTTTAAATTATTAATATGGGCCTAAAATGTTGCATTTTGAATATTGTAAATGTGCCCTATTTGGTTTGGCGTTGTTTTTGGTTTTCTACTATCGTTGTTTTGAAGAACACGGCAAAAAATTTGTTTAGTCCACAGATAAAATTTGTTTTAAGGATATTTGTTTTAGAAGAATTCTTTTCTTGAAAATACCATATTAAAAAGATATTTTTTAATTCACAAAGATTATTTTTGGTTAAAAATATACTTGATATGAAATCACTGAGTATTCTTATATTTAATAATAGATTTTGAAAAAACTATTTTTTAGAACAACTGTATTTATTGGGTTTTCGTTAATGTTATATCACTGCCTAGTTCAATATTGATGATTGGTTCTTTGGTTCCAAGTGCCCAAAATAGTGAAGACAAATAACAACTCGCCTATAATGAGATAACATGATTTAATTGGATTCGAGAAAGATTAATTGAGAGTCCTGAACTTAACGGTCGGGTAAAACTCTAGTGGACTTAAGGGTATAGTTGTATGATGAAAGGGTTTTCGAATTTGAATAAAGAAATATTCTCCAAATTCAAAATAAATTATTCAGATTCAATTGAGTGTGTGGAGGTGCATAACTAAGTAAATATAGACTATCTATTTTTAAATTCGGTAAATATTTCTTGATCCCAATTCAAAAATTGTAAGATTTCTCGACTGAAAGGAACTCAAATTGATAATTCCGTAAACATAAAACAGAGTCTTTACCTGGTCAAGTCATCCTAAGGGTAAAAAAGAAATGATGTTTTATAATATTCCTTATGAATATTAAATGAGTTTTATGATTGTGGTTTTGTGTAATGATTGAAACAATGAGGCTAGACTTACGTTTTTATGGCTAGGCTTAGTCTACCTTATTTGTTGCATGGCTTCTTTGATGTTGGAGTCCGTATTTAAGAACCTAAGTTACTTATGACATGAAGTTGTAGTGCAATTAATTATGCGTACAAATCTGGATTTTCTGGGTCTTCCAAATCTGGATTTTCAGAAAGAGAGAGACCAACGTGATGAGAGAGAGAGAGAGAGAGAGAGAGAGAGAGAAGGGATATCTGTCTCTTTTAAGGTGCTGAATGGCAGTTTTTTAATTGGGTGGTACTAACATTTTGTATGCTGCCACACGCTTTTCCTTGTTTTTTGTTTTTTTGGTTTTTATGTGTTTTTGGACCATCTGCAAAGTTGTTATTCTTACATTTGTCCTATTAAAACTAACTTAGATTTGGAAAATAGATAGATTTGCTTGTGTCCCATGGAATTGATCCCAACAAAATTAAACCAGCAATTTACCAGCACCAAATTAAATCTCCACCAGGAAGCCCGCTCGCCGAAAGTTCATTAAAAACAAAAAAAATTGAAATCAAAACATTAAAAAATCAATAACTCAAACTTGACTTAACAAATGGTAGTGTAGTGCATTGATTTTTTGTGCATCTTAGTATACATGAGTTATCGAGATCAAGCCATTGGGTTGAACTATTTTACCTTTTTTCGTAATGAAATTTACTTTTTTGGAGACAAAGTTATACAAAAAATTCTAAAATTTCAAGTTATTTATAAATTAAATTCTATATTTTTCAATGAATTCTATTGATGTCATAAACTTTTCAGACTTTATTAATACAAAACTAAATGTCCATGAAAGTTTCTATATAAAAAGTGATTTTAGAAATCCAATTGGCTTTTTGCAAATAAAATTGTTTATGAGCTTTTTATCTTGGAAAGACATGTGATTTTATGTTGATAAGAAGTTGTTAAATTAAAATTCAGTAAATTGTTGAATTTTTAAGTGGAAAAAAAATACAGATAAACAGAAACGGTATTAAAAATAATAAATAGATAATGATAAAATTAACAAAGGTTGATCGAGGTCAGCGTTCAATATTGTCTCCTTAAGAAAGAATTTGCCTCGTCCACTAGTGCTTACGGTTGATTGGTGTCTGTCTCTCAAGATGCGACGATCACGCTCACAGAAATTAGCACAGTTTTTGTGTGTTTGACGAACTAGAAAGCAGTGTTGCTCTCTTACGAAAGACTCTAATGCAGAATACAAGAATCCCTCTGAATTTTTTCTCATTGATGAACTCTCAGATTTTTGTGTGCTTTGAACTTGCAAAAGATATTGATATTTATAGGATTTTCAATGGCTGATAAAAAATTATGAATTTATTCCACCATTGAAGTCATTTTAACAGCCCCACTAACCAGCCAAATTACTATCCTCTTATGGCTGATAATGGCTACTGTTATCAAAGTTGAAATGTCTTTATCTTTCAGTAAATAGGAATAAAGAATGGAGGTTAATCTGTAATTAAAAATTACATGGAGTTTAATTTGTTATTAGAAATTACAAGGAATTTATTCTGTAATTAAAAACTACATGATTAAAAAGTAATTAATCAATTACTCAGTACACCCCCATCGCACCAATTGGGACTTTCACATTTTTTGTATCAACGATACCATTTTGGTGAACATTTTCTCATTCAACTTTTATCCATTTTGAGCAAGTAAATACAGTACGGTTATCTACTCGCGAAGAAGAATCCATTCCTCAAATGATTCAATACTTTCTATAACCAGAACTCACCCATAAAATTAGGTCAAAGTCAGCTCAAACTTTAACTTTTTCCAACGGAAACTTATCTTCAAAATATTTTATGGCATGGTGTGTAAATTTGTTATAAAGAGAGGCTCTTCTATCCTAGGTGGCATTTTCCTAATCATTACTTTGAATGTGCGAACTCGTTTGGCAATTCTTAAAATTCAATCTTTTTATAAGCTTGTTATTAAAAAAATTAAAAAATATATTTTTTTTATTTTTTTGGCTTTATTACTTTAACTAAAAATAAGCAAAAAAAAATTTTAATAATTTTTTCTTATTCTTTAATTTATAAATTTAAAAAATTTCAACTGAAAAACTAATACCCAACGGAGCCTGAATTTGAACAAAGAGTGGGTAATCTATAGAGAGAGAAAGTTGTCCGGAGAGAGGGAGAGTTGGTGGGGGCAGAGTTGGTGTTATGGAATGTGGAAAACGATTTATTTTCCGCGTTCGCGCTCCATGACAGTTATTGATTCGCCAACAAAAGGTCAACATCGGATGAAAGAGGTAGTGCCACAGTGGAGACAAAACGAAAACGTTAGTGTGTGCAAGTATACGCCAAAATCGAGTGCTTTTCAAAAAGAAAGTTTATTCTTCTTATCCAGTACAGTTAATGGATTGCATTCGTGAAATTTAAATATTTTGCATATCATTTTGAGTTTATTTTTGTAAACAATTTTTGTAAACTAAATGGAAAAAGAGAGAAAGAGAGAGAGAGAGAGAAGGGGAGGAGGGGTTTCAAATGAGAATAAAGTGGCTTCTCTCTCTATGTTCGAATCGATGCTCAAAGACGAAGATTGGTATGTGACGAGCAACAACATCACTTTCCCCGTCGAACTTTGCTGATTTTACGATGAATACTCCGCGAGAAGGAACGAGAGGATGAAGAGGAAGAAGGGAGAAACAGAGGATGAGAAGAAGACTACGTACAATTTAGGGGTGAAGGTTAAAACTACAAAAATAAGGGATTCAAAGAGGGTTGATGGGTTGAGAAAATTGGTTTCTTTGACACTAGTGATGGAGTATCAGAGTGAGAATCCGAGGTATTTGTTGAGAAACATGACTAAGGAGAATAAGAAGCTGCCTCTGTCGATGACTTTCGAGAAATCTGTAGTTGGCAGTGATCAGAAAACTGCAGTCAAAAGGATTCGAAAAAGCTGATTTTCGCAATTTGCAATGTGAAGAAGTATGTAGTTTGAGTTCTGTTTTAGGGCTTTTGGAATATTTTTTTTTTGGGGTGGGGTGGGGTGGGGTGGATGTGTTTTCGCAGTTTCTAGTT
This sequence comes from Actinidia arguta var. hypoleuca, assembly GCA_030159115.1. Classification (NCBI taxonomy): domain Eukaryota; kingdom Viridiplantae; phylum Streptophyta; class Magnoliopsida; order Ericales; family Actinidiaceae; genus Actinidia; species Actinidia arguta. The sequence goes on from BRYE01000018.1 coordinate 20,807,058, forward strand.
TTCTTCAAATTATGATTTTTCCATTTTGTTAATCAAAATTGGTTTCGGACTACGTCTTTTACTCTATTTCTTCTTCATATTCTTTCTAATCTTTCCTTTTTTTAGAACGAATTGGGTCAACCCACGTGTTGTCACACACCAGGAGGTGGTCCCACGCACAAGCAAGCGCAAGAGGAAGTCCACGGAGAAAAATCAATAATCTACTAATCGGACGAATTGATTACAAAAGGTTAAGAGCAGTGGGGTGTGGGCTGAGAGCGGTGTGATGTGAGTTGAGAATGAGAGGCAAGTCAGAGAGAGAGAGAGTGTGAGAGAGTGTGAGTTGAGAGGCTTTGTCTCCTCATTTTGTAATTCATTCGTTTAATTAGTGAATTATTGATTTTTCTCCGTGGACGTAGGCATCATTGGCCGAACTACGTAAATTTCTATTGTCTTGTGTGTGTGTGTGATCGGTGATTCGTTATAAGCACAACAATTGGTATTAGAGCCCAAGTAGAGATTCGAGTTTTCACAAAAGTGCTCAAAATAATTTTTTAATCGCACCAGGGTGTTCTACTCTTTGAGATGAAGCTCCAACATCAAGTCGAGTCAAAAACGGACGCCGAACGCGCCAACACGCGCCGCTTGATCATCGACACATCAGATCTATCTCGGCCACGCGCCAAAAGGTGTTCGACCCGCTCGCACGTGCAAGGAGGTGATCCCATGCGCTGCCATGTGCCAAAAGGAAGAGCCACACTCCAAGAGGTGGTCCCACGTGCAAGCACGCGCAGGAGGATGTCCACATGCGCCAGCACGCGCCCAGGAGGTGGACACACGCGCGCCCACACACTAAGAGAGGAATACACATGATTGCACGCATGCTCACGCTCCATCCACACGTGCGCCACGTGAGCACCTGTGCCATGCAGTCGTCCAATCAGCGCCACGTTAGTACAGGAATATTCCTAAAATATTTCTTCTAATTAATTACAGTTTCAATACTTATAGTTGTTGATAATTATAATTTAGTCCCTAGAGTTTCTGTTAATTATAAATTGATCCCTAGCATTACTGATAATTACAGATTGATCCCTAGAGTTCGTGTAAATTATATTTTAGTCCAAGATATTTTGGTTATTTATAATTTGATCTTAAAACTTTTTAATTTTGTCAATTTGGTCTCAAAAGTTTTTGATGTTGACAATTTAGCCATTTTTGAGATTTTTCGGCATTCCAGATTCATCCTCTAGGTTGATTTTTGGCTATTTAGCTTTTATTTGGGAGAAGTAAGATGGTGGAGAATAGTTTGGGATCTATAATCATGTTTTCAATCAAAGAATTACGCCATATGAAAATCAAGGATGGAAGACGTCCTATTCTGTAAAGATTTTTTTGACCTTTTAGAGAATAAATGAGACAAACCTACAGCAAAAAAGGATGAGAAATGGAAGAAGATGAACAGGAAAATGATTAGGCTTATCAAATAGTGCATTCGACACGAGATGTTCCATCATGTAGCACAAGAGATGAATACTTATGAGTTGTGCATCAAATTAGAGGAGATATATCAGGCGAAGATATCTCGAATTTGATGAGAAGGCTTTTGAATTTGAAACTTCAGAGAGGGACTACAGTGGCGGAACATACGAGCGAACTCTAGAATTTGGTCAATAAAATGGCCAGTGTTGACCTATAGTTTGAGAATGAGACGCAGGCCCTACTGCTTTTGAATTTCTTACCAAAAAGTTGGGAGACATTGATGGTTTCTCTTAGCAATTCAGTCCCAAATGGGAAGTTGACTACGAGTATGATCATGGATGTCATATTCAATGAAGAAGCACGGAGGAGAGAGATGGGTACGGTGGAGAGTGAGTCGCAAGCCCTAGTCTCAGAGGAAAGTAGGGAAAGAGGTCGAGGTCGAGGTCGAGGTCATCACAAGGGTACTGGGAGAGGACAACAAAGGTCACAATTGAGAGATCGCACTTTTAAGTGCTTTTATTGCGTCCAGGAGAGGCATATCAAGAAGGATTGCCCAAAGTATAAAGTACATGATCAGTCTTCAGAGACAGCAGCAACAGTAGTGATGGTTGTGGATGAGCTTCTAAATCTGGATTTTCAGAAAGAGATAAACCAACGTGATGAGAGAGAGAGAGAGAGAGAGAGAGAGAGAGAGAGAGAGAGAGAGAGAGAGAGAGAGAGAGAGGACATCTGCCATTTTTAAGGTGCTGGATGGCAGTTTTTTATTTGCATGAAGAACCAGCCACTTCAGTACGTCGATGGATTGCGTTAAACGGGTGTGTTTGTGTCGCATTTTCCTTTCCAAAAATAAACTGCCAGGCGAGCCAATAGCCAATAGGGTATATAAGTCATACGTCCACTCTTATGGAATGCTGACGATGACATCATACACTAGCGTTATGGATGCAATCATTTATTTCTTGGGGCAAATTCCATTTTGCGCACTTATAAAAATGGTCCATACCATTCGGTTCAGGTTCTGTGTTGTCGAACCTTGGGCAAAATCGTATTAGACCGAAAACTATATATCTGTATTTATTGGAAGCCTCCTTCTTGTGCAATACAAAATCACGTATTTTCCTTGGTGCCTCTAAGAATATATTTTGGAATGCAATATACCCTACCCCTAAAAGACTTACTACATCATCTTCAAGTCCTTAGTTTCCACCATGGATTCTAAAGCCAATGGTCATCTGTTTCAACGGCTACAATCGATTAAGCGCTTGATTGACCTCATTATAATATTTATAAAGGACTACTGAGATTTTTAGTTTTTTTTTTTATGTTTTTCTTAGGAGAAAAACATAAAAACATAAAAATAAAAAAAGATCGAATATGATCATAAATTTATTATGATAATCTTATCATCTTTAAATTTATGTATACTTGGATTACTTTCAAAATATCTAAAATCTGACACAAATGAACCATAAAAAACACTCACATTTCTGTCATTAAAAATGATAAGGAATCAAAACGCAATTTTAACTAAATTCATGAATCCGACGACGTAAACCAATAACCTAAAACCCACTTTGTACTCACCAGCTATATAACTTTGACGATTGCATTTTGCCTTTACTCTCGAGTGTATCAACAGAAATACAACAATTGAAACTTAAAATTTTGTTATCAATCAATCATGTAATAGTCAATAAAATCAATGGAAGAGAAAGCAACAAAATCCCCCCCCCCCCCCCCCCCCCCCCCCAAAAAAAAAAAAAAAATCTATCATGTATTAAAGGTTAGGATGATTAATACCATGTGTGTGTATATAACATAGATAATACTAACTAGTAGGGATTACGGATAAGGCAATAAAATCCGCAAAAAAAGGAAACTTTATTTTTTACATATATAATACTAATTAATAGAGATTAATAGCATTATTATAGTCCACAAAC
>BRYE01000018.1:20825461-20830461 GCA_030159115.1 Actinidia arguta var. hypoleuca
GATTTTGTCCGTGTTGACTTCAATACCGTGTGTAATATAGTAGGTTCTTGCAATGGCTTGGTTTGCTTATCGACTGAATCTTATAATCTCACAATATGGAACCCATCTACCAGAAAAGCCCACACTTTGCCTTACAATCCTACAGAGATCAGGTTTGTTATACTAAGAAAAAATTCTTAGAATTTTAGTCAAATTAAAATGCTTTAAACTTATTTAATTTTTGGTGTAATTGATCAAAATTTCTTTGAAACAGTTTCAATTATTGTGTAAATATAACTTAAAAGATGCTTAAAACTAAAATTTCTAGGGTCAATTTTTCTTCTTAGGGACATAAATAATCTCAAACAACATCAAGAGACCTTAGCTTTAAGTATCTTTTAACAAATCGAGGTTCCTAATTTTAAGTATATCTTTTAAGTTAACTTTATAATAGAATGAAACTATTTTTAGCAAGTTTTGACCAATTATTCTTTAATTATTTGAGTATAAACAATGAGATTTGTCATTTTATAGCTTCAAAAACTGAGGATTTTAGTCCTTAGTATTTCATTCAATTCTTTTTACTATTAGGGTTTAGTCCGAATTTGTTACTATTAGGAATCTTGATACTTAAAATTATATTCCCACTCTCTCAATCCAATAATCTCACAATATGTAACCTGCCTACCAGAAAAGACTACAATTTGCCTTACAATCCTATAGAGATCATGTTTGTTAAACTGATAAAAAGTTCTTAGAATTTTAGCCAAATTAAAATGCTTGAAACTTATTTAATTTTTTATATAATTGATAAAAATTTCTTCAAAAGAGTTCAACTATTGTGTAAATATAATATAAAAGATACTTAAAACTAAAGTTCACAGGGTCAATTTTTCTTCTCAACGACATTAATGATCTCAAACAATATCTAGATACCTAAGTTAACTTTATACAAGAACAAAACTATTTTGAAGAATTTGTGATCAATTATTCCTTAATTTTTTTAGTATAAAAAATGAAATGTGTCATTTTGCAGCTTCAAAAACTGAAAATTTTAGTACTTAGTGTTTTATTCAATTCTTTTTACTATTAGGGTTTAGTCCGAATTTGTTACTATTAGGAATCATTGATACTTAAAATTATATTCCCATTCCCTCAAGATTCTGGTCCTCCAAACGTAGCACAAACGTCCATTTTATCATTGATTTATCTAAATACAACCATTCTTATGTTATTACTATTCCATTTTTTATTTTATTCATATTTAAAGATTCTTTAGTCATTTTGCACATTAAAATCTGTTCTCTTGGTCAATATGCAGTGATACATGTTGGGTCCAGTTAGAAGAATTTTAAAATACACAATTTACATAGTATTTTAGTTCATGAGTTTCTATTGGGTAGCTCAAGAAAAATTTTATATTTAAGTGTACCCTTATTTGTTGTCTCAGCCATTCAAATATATGTAAGAAAATTTTGTAAGGATTTTACTTTTTAAGAATGATCTGTTACCAACATATTATTTATTACTAATTTCATTCGAAGACAAATTTGATGATGTTATTTTAACTCCCACACGTGATCTGTCATACCTATTCAATCACACTAAGGGCATCTTAGTCTTTGAACTGTGGCTAAGTATTGAAATACATATATCACACAGGATTTGAAGAACCAAATAAATATTGAACAAGGTGGGTCATACACTCGTTACAAAATAAGAAGGTCCCCTATCTATATCTCTCGATCTCGATGTCTCTGTCTCTGTCTCTCTCTTACATTGGAGTACTTGTGAATAAGGACCAAATCCACTTTGACGGCGGCGAGGCGGGGAATGGGCACCATTTTTGGCTTCATCGCTTGTTCGACACTATTTTTCACTGGTTTGGTTCAAACTGGAGAGGCCATTGATAGGGGAGGTGAAGGTAGAGAAGGATCGGGGAGACGCAATAAATAGGGGAGGTGAAGGCAGAGGAAGGCCGGGGAGGTTAGAGGTAAAGAAAAATGTAAGTAGCTTGAAATAGGCTAGTTTTAAAATAGGTTTCACATTTTTTTTTTTTTAAAAAAAAACAGAAATATGGGTGGATAACATGATAATGACAATTTTGTGTTTGACTATCAGTTCTGAAGCTACCAGAAAATAAAAAAGGAATTTTTTGTTGGCTAAAATCTAACTTATTAATTTAACCGACATCTGAAAATTAGTAATTCAACCAAAACATTAGTACTTCCTTGATAGAACAACTCAATCAACGTCTGAAAATAATTAGTAATAGTTTCCGTGCAGTTACATGTTTGTATATTTTAAAACTATCGTCTTTCAGTGTTCATTGTTTTACTGTAGTGCTTCCCTCGTGTGTATGCATGCATCCAATATGAAAACATCATCCATTAACGTTGCTGAACTAATGTGGTTGAAGAGGTATCACATCTATTGTTAGAAAAAAGTTAAAAGTTTGAGCTGATTTTGACTCAATTTTTTTTGTTGGTCCCATTTATTAAAAATATTAAACCATGTATGGATTGAATTCTCCTTCACGAATAGATAACAGTAGTCAAGGGCGGACCCACAGTGTGATCAGCAGGAGCTGTAGCCCTCTTGACTTTTAAAAAACGGCAAAAATTGTTTTAGAAATTTTTTTTTTACACCACAACGCGGCTGCAAAGGTCCGATGGGGGTGTATTGAGTAATCCTACTGTTATTTTTATAATTTTATTTACTGTTTATTGCTTATTTCAATACACAATTTATGAATTATAATATTATGATAGTTTCGATTACAAATTTATTTTCCACATCTAACTTCAGCATATTCTTGAATTTTATTTAACATCTATTTCTTGTGTTGCTCGAATATGAGCTATATCACTCATAGTTGGCTTGTAGCTTTTGTGTCACTTATGATAGACCTTACAACTGTCCATTTGATGTCAGGCTTGGTCGCCATTTATTTTTGGCTCGGACAGTGAGAATGAGGATGTTAATAAAAAATTCTGGTGAAATTAGAGTTGTGCAAATATTCGATCCATCCATCAATCCGACCGATCCGATCCGAACCCGAACAAATCCGTTCATTCTTCGGATGAATAACAGATGTATTTCGACTAATCCGATCATATTCGGATCGGATATCGGGCCATTCAATCGCCCAACCCGCCCAACCCGATAAAATATTACACTAAAATCCATAATTTCACCCAACCCGACCTCTAATCCGACCAAGTTCCACCCGAACCGACCCAACCCGCCCATCAATTGGATCGGATTCGGGTTCAAAATTTTTCAATCCGATTAGTTCGGATCAGATGTCGGGTGATCCTAAACCCGATCCGATCCGACCCGTGAGCAGCCCTAGGTGGAACACTCGAATCCTCTGAGTTGGATTTGCCACGCGCATCTCAATTCTAAAGTTCCCTTTTATTTCGCAGTTAATTGTGAATAAAGAATATTGGCACCACTCTCCATTTTCACAATATTATTACACTGTTTGTCCGTGAGGCTCTAACATAGCAGCTCAATGACTGTTGTTTCTACCTTTACTGAAGTTCCCCTTCCAATTTCAGGGTTTTCATCTGCTAATACAAGACCTTGCTAAAGTGGCTAGTGAAACAAAGATTGAAGAAATAGAAACAAAGGTTGGTTTCCTTTTTCTCGATGTAATTCTTATTTGTGTCCTTGTGGATGTACAAAAGGGTATGCCATTGATCATGTAATTTACTAAAGTCACGAAGTTTGTTTAATAGTAATTGAGAATTCTTTGAAGGATCAAAGAAGGCATACCTTCTTAATTTTAACAAAAACGGTGAGAATCAAAATTCATCGCGGAATAATGTGCAAAATTTAATAAAAGTAAATTGAGAGCACTTAGTCAAAATTCTTATGTCAAAATGAATTTGATTCAACAAGCAATTTAAAGAACTCTGAATGCCTTGGAAAGCCCTGTGTTATCTATTTTGGCATTGCAGAGCATAGCAGCTAATATTTTGAAAGGATTTCCCCAGAATCCCGGAGACTTTTTGGGTTGGGGTGGGGTGGGGTGGGGTGGGGTGGGCATATGATGAGCGGTTTATACCAAAAAAGTTCATAAGCGGCTACAAGCAACATTTTGGGTAAGATAAGCGATTTATACCAAAAAAGAAAAAGTCCATAAGCCGCTACAAGGGGATGCCCCAGGAGATGCAACAAAAGTAAAAGTGTCGCCAAATACCCTACACCAACTATACAACTAAAAACTCAATGACATAAGAAAAGACACTTAACAACATGAAAGCCCAGTATAATCCAAGGGCTAAACCAAGCAATAACAAAAGAAATCAGCTAGTAAGAGGTAAATTCCGAGTCGCCCTGTTTCCGTGGTTCATCACCGCCATTTACAGCCTAGCCAAATACGCTGGAAACAAACAGCAAATTCACTATGAACAGCCAGACCATGGCCAGAAAACTTTCAAACCTGTACCATATCCATCGCAAGTTTGCAAACACTAGTTGCCCATATTTGGATAACCCCACCCATATCCAACTCCATTACAAGTGAACAACCAACATAAAAGGAGGCAAAACAACCTCAAATTTGTTAAAAAAGAGAGGAATGAAACTAACCTAAACTCAGGAACGACAACAAAAACATATCTTGTTCGGTTGCCGAGGCCAATTAGTAATGTCCAAGTTAAGGGCATCTTAGTCTTTAGACTTCAAATTGTTTTTTATAGGTTATGGTATCTAACTTGGATTCGGATACCAACTATATGCTATAATAAAATCAGTAATACTACAGGTTTAGAAAAAAATTCATAATTCAAAATAAATAGTTCAAATTCACTTGATTATGCCCAATTCAAACGCTCCAGTGAATCTGAAAAGATTATTTAAAATTCTGGGAATTTTTTTTTTCAAATTCTGAGACCATATAGTAGGATTTCTCTAATTCATGGGAATTCAACGATTAACCAAAAAACAAGAAAATAGGACATAACATAAAATTTTCTTTACCCACATTTCACGTTAGATTGAAACCCATATTT
>BRYE01000018.1:20855461-20862961 GCA_030159115.1 Actinidia arguta var. hypoleuca
ATGGCTTAAGCTTTGGGGACAATAGTGACTTAATTGATCTCAAAAGAAAGAAAGAAAATAATGAAATTTGTGCTATTTTCAAAGACCTAGAAGCTTCCAATTTAATGTTAAAGTTTCTCTTCAAATTATTTCCATCATTGAAATGTGTGCTAGATACCGCCACTCCACTATTCATTTACCTGAAATCCACATAACTTATGTAATTTGGAGAGCCAAGACACAGTATTGAAGACCCAAAGGGCCAAAACCATTGTATAATAGTGCAATCCCACCAATGGGTATAGAAAATTCAATTGCAGCCATCACCATGACAGTGTACTGTGTACATCACCATTCACTAACCATTACTTCCTCAAATGCACTTGGACTTCATTTTTTGTTTGGATTGGCCACTTGGACCTCGTTCAGAATTTGATTCATATATATAGAAAATGTAAATACACATTATATGTTGTGTTTAAAAATAGATATTACTAGTGCAGGTGAATTTTATATATTATTGTAAAAATTAGGTTAATATGTGATTAAACCACAAAATTGTATCCAAAGTTAGAGAAATTTTGGTTAAAATGGTTGAGAGAGAGAGAGGACAGGAGAATGAAAGAGGAGAAGACATTAAGGGTTACAGTGTCTTTTTACATTTTTTGTAAACAGAGTCGGCTAAGCATTTTAGTCCAATACCATAAAACTATGCATAGTTAGTACCCATTAATGGGTGTCTGAGCGGGGAAAGATGGGGTACAAACCTAACATTTGGCATAATATGCACAATGTGGCTGCCCTCATATATAATGTGCCAAAATTGTTGTTTTCAAACGATGAGGGGGTGAAGTGCTCCAGGGTTAAACCACGAGGGGTAAACTGGATTTTGCGTCAAAAACTAATGCATGCCAAAACAATCTGATTCAGCAGCATAAAATTATAGTTGACGTCAACCATATATGATTAGACTTTTTCTAAACTCATAAAACAATATTGTTGAATTACAGAGTTAAAAGAATCCAACACTAACTTGGAAGTTTCGTGCAACAACTAAAGGCCACAAGGTAATGGAGTGCTGGAGTCTGGATTTCATGCTTATTAATATTTAACTTTTTTGGTTGCGTAGTTAATAACTTGTAGTACATCTCATAATGGAACCAAAATATCTTGAACACTATTAACAGCATAAGGTCAATCAAAAGGGCCAATGTATTTACCATTGCTGCTTCAATGTCCATTGAGGTAAAAGGAAACTAGGGAAATATTAAAATTTAGAGTAATTTCCTAAACTAAGGGAAAAATATACACCTATTGAAGCACACGGCCACAAAAAGCATGTAGTAAAGAACCCCTAATAATCCAAAGGGAAAAAGAAGGAAGAAAGAGACAGACAATGAAAGAAGCAAGATGCCAGAAGCATTTAAGATATCAAAGTTTTGACCAAAATAATTTCATTATGGTCTATCACTTTTGGAGAAGACCCAAGGATACTAAAATATGCTCCCTCCGTCCCTAATTGTTGGCCAATCTTTCTATTTTGGGATCATTCCAAATTGTTAGTCATTGTTAGAGAAGATTGAGGCATCCAACCTAAAACCAATTGACAATAGGTAGCGTACCCTCTAGATTATATATACCAAGTATGGGTGGCTTAAGTTAGCAATGTGAGACTAACACTTCTAACATTCCTCTTTGAAATTCAAAGTATAAAAACTATCCCCTACTCAATGTATTCAAAAGTGAGAATAAATGGGTAATGTTGGAAATTAATACCCATTCAATTTGAATGTGAGTGCAATCATTACACGACTACTTAAAGAGTTAGAACTCTCAAACAAGACCAAAAATTAAGGATGGGGGGAGTGCATATTAAAAATAAAGAAAATAACTTAATCGCAAGGAAGGTGTGATGTTACCTTATCAAAAACAGCCAAAATGTGCTTGTTCAAATAGTTGAAAAACTTGCTATTTGATGCCCCTCACTGTGCGCAAAAGATGGGGGTTCAGTTTAATAGAACAAATACCTTATTTAACCACAAGGGGGAAATTCATATTAACAAAGATGATACTATAAAAAAAGGAAGAGCCATGAAAAGGCATGATATTAATCCATCATGACACAATGAAAATCTAAGATTACATTCAAACTCAAGCATTCATTTTTTTCATTTTTCTTTTCGCTATACTACTTTGGTTTTTTCCTGGGTAAGAAACTTGAAGGGGTAAACATATCTAAACTCAGAAGCGAGACTTAGTGAGGAAGAGAAACTCTCAGTCAGTGCCAAGAGGATGGATATTACAACAAATACCCTTGAAAAGACCCAAGGAGACAACCCCTATTAGACATATTGTTGCTCCTCGAAAAGACCTAAGGAGACAACGAAGGCATACCCTCCAAACAGCAGTTTTTCTCACTCAGATACAGCTACTAGCAATTCAATTTCCAAAATTACTTCCCTGAGCTAGGGAAATAAATAAACAAACAAATAATGATAGAAAAGCACAGTTGTGTAGCTATAACAAAGTGCAGCAGTTAAAATGAAAGTGTCATCTAAAAACCAAGGCTGTTAGAGAGAGGGCAACTTTATTATTTATATTATTCTCTACAGTTAAGTATCTCCTCTTCCCATTGCAAACAAAGTAGCTATTCAGAAGCATTTTTCCCTAATCACTACTTATTACTCGAGGATGGTCTTTCCAAGGATTGCTCTCCACAAACAAAGCCCCGTTGGATCGAATTTTGTACACCAAACCCCTTAAGCCCGTATTTGGATAGAGGATTTGGTGAGGGAAAACGAACAACTCTTTGGGACCGTTCGTTTTCCTTTTCCCTCACCAAATCCTTGATCCAAACACAGCCTAAAGGCAGAAATAAAAAAAACAAAATGGCTAACATTCCTAGATCTACTCCCCCTGCAAAAAGAATATTACCCACTTCATACAACTACAAAAGTTTCAAAGTCAATCAAATAGCCCATCCACGAGCAGTGGTAGAGCATTTCACTACAAATAGACCACGTAAGAAAAGAGCATTTCACTACAAATAGACCACGTAAGAAAAGGAACCCCGTGACTAATCCCTTAACTGTTAAAGATCCATCCCAGTAACATCTAAGTTTAAAACTTACCAAACAAATTACTAGATAGCATAGTGGCAATTTCAACCAAAGACGAAACAAATAATTTCTTATCTTAATACAACTAAACTAGACTCACATTGAATTGTGCATCTAGATCAGCTTGCCCTTCAATAATTTCAATAAGTTCTTGCACACACTCTGAAGGGACTTTCTCTCCAAATATGCTCAAACTTTTCAAGAAATCTATGAACATTTTAAATTCTGGTCCTGTCACGTCTTGCAAACTCTGCAATAGCAGTTAATCAAATGTCTTGCATCTTCAAATCAAATATATAAGCGAATCCCAGACAATTATTTGATTACAATAGTATCAGAGAAAGAGGCCGAAAAATAAAAAGAATTATGAGAAACACAATTGCATACAAGAAAAATACCAAAAAATAAACAAATAAATCATGATCTCACTTTTTTTATCAAATCAGTTATATGCCTCTCCATTTGCTCCTGCGGCTTCAAGAGCTCAGCCTTAAGAGGAAAAACCTGCAGTAAAATTGGTTAATCCTCGATATGTCTCTAAATGAGCTGATGCAATAGGCATGATATATAAGTTGGTTTTTCACCTTACCCCTAATAAAGTATAGAGTTCTCTCCCGAAGATTTTCATCTGTACTTGGCTCATCAACACTCACAATGTGCTTAAATAAGGCTGTCAAAGAAGCTGCAAAACCCATTTGTTGTAGAAAGGAGAGAATAATTATAAAACAAATTAAACGGAAATTATAATGGAAGCAAAAAATGCCAATCAATCTATCAATAATAATTAAACAATATAACTAATTTATATCGATTTAGAAAAAAATGGAAGGATAAATGCCTCATGCGTATTATCTCAATACTGAAATCGAAAAAGGTAAGAAAAAGACGGAGAGTCTCTTCATTTCCCAAAAAAAAAGGAAATAAGAAATAAGCTCTTCAAACTATTACCAGGAAGCTCCAGCCTTCGAAAGATCTCCTGTTTCTCCCTCTACCTATACACCATAACACACACAAAGAAAAACTACCCTAGATTGCCTTTGACTCCCCTACGACAGACCGCACTCCAAGGCAACATCAGTTCTGCCTGACCGTACTTAAGCATGCATATTATGTTAGTGAAGACTTGGTGTGAAGCCTTGGAGCTCTATCAAAATGAAATTCTCTCCAAGAAAAAGAATGTCTACTTAATCTTCTGCTTTAGTCACAGCTCTCTAGCTCATAGTTCGCTGATTCACTAGCCACTCGCTTGCATGCTTCTGATCAGGTAAACTATGATTCCACTCATAAAAATTTCAGATTTCATGAGATGAAAAAACTTGAATTTAGATGTAAAACCATAGAGCTCTTACCTTAATTTAGCTTTATTTTTTTCTTTCCTTGAAATCCTTCAACTTCTCTCTCTCTCTCTCTCTCGTACAATGCATCCAAAGTGAGAAGAAAAAAATGAAAGCTAGAGCACGTATTAATGATCCCTCAGAATACACGTGCAAGTAGAGAGGGTGTCCTTTTGGACATTTGTTGAACCCACACTACGCCCCAAGCATGAGGTGTCCATCCGAGGTAACATTTTTTTTTTGGCAGCATTTCCAAACCAAATCATGCATGTTACAATACACACTCCAGGGTAAGCTGACGTTTATTAAAAATGAGAAATGAACTTGACCAATCAGTAATGTACAACGCAGCTGTTGACACATGAATCTATGAATATTGGAACTTCACATGTTAACAATTCACTATACAGGCAAATCCATATCCCACAGCTAAATGCATAAGGTTGGGTACACGCATTCTTTATAGGGTTCATATTTGATACAAGGGCCAAAATAGAGAAAATTCAACTGGGGACCGATTGATCTTTCAGATACCTGCCCTATACCCATGCAGATCCCTCCCCATTTAGGGTTTTTGAATAATTTTGCATTTACACCACTCATAAAGCATTTATGGTCTTTAGGGCAGATTGCCTTCCCAATTCTCCACTCTTCAGCGCCTCAATCCACAGCTTCTGCCTCTGTGACTCCATCGCTGGTCAGGCTCTCTGAACACAACAACAGATGACTCTCTCTCTCTCTCTCTATCACACACACACACACACACCAATGCAACACTTCCTTTTTCTCTCTTTCAATGCCACTGCCATTCAACAGCCATCACGAACCCCCTTTGTCACTATTTTCAGCTAAATCATTCATCACTAGTCAGGTATTCTGACATCACCATCGATGAATGGTGGCTGTCCCATCTTTATTTTTGTGGATATGAAAGTTGGACCATCAAAATGATGAATCCTCACAATTACTGCTTGCTAATGACTACCATGATTGAGTTTGAGCGCTTTCATTGCGATTGGGCTAAAGCCTGTGAGCCCATTGTTTAGTTCTCTGGTATTGTGGCCCATAGCAGGTGAGTTGGTCACATAGCCAATTAAAAATTTTATGATAAATATATAAGACCTCCATAATAACACATCTCAGGCAGCTATGGAAGCCTTCCATATGCCATGGCAACTATATTCACAAATGCATTATTATTTATTGAAAAACATCAATAATATTTCACACAAATTGGCACACAATAAACAAACTACATGCAGTCAATGGCACAAATTCCATTGTTTTTCAAACATTCAAGATTTCACTAATTTGGAGAAAAAATTAATTACCTTTCACGTCCTGCCTCAATAAAGACAAAAGGGCTTTATGCACTGTGTCACGCTCCACATTTTCTTCTATAAGCATCAAGGAAACTCAGAATCAAATCAACATTACGGTACTTATCCTTAACAGCACAGCCTGAAACACTGAATTTACCAGCTGTAAGGATTTGTGCAAGTATGTCTATGATTTTAGAAAGATGCTCAGGTGTATCACCTGCACCCTAACCTAAAATTGTTATGAAGAACAACACGTCAAGGCTCAAATCGAGGGCAATGTATCTGTATTCAGAGATTAAAAAAAAAAGAAAAGAAAAACATAACTAGAGCCGAGAACAGTAACAATAACTACTATTAATGAATCAAGAACAGTAGTTTACATTCAAAAGCCTACAATAAGGGGATCTTAAACTGTCAATTTATATCAATAATGCCCTTCAAGCCAATGACTTATAAATTACAAAGTTATGTACTGATTGTGTGACTTTAAAAAATTATTATAATACTTTCTTAATTTTTATTTGCTTCCATCAAAATTTAATAATACTGACCAAAAGAAGTATACAGCAATTTTCTAATGTGTCGGCTTGAGCCCAGATGCGTGCATTCGAGCATGCGGCCACATACATGATGCGTGTTGCATATCGTCACTTCAGCCATAAATATCAAGATTGGCTTTGGGAAATCCTAGACTTTTAGAAGCAGCAAGGTACTATGACTCCGTATCATATAATAAGCCACAAGGAATATGAAGTATGTAGGAAAAATTTAAAAACAACAAGGATAGCAAAAGCAATAAACTAAAAGTTAAGCCGAGGAAAATGGCCACATGATCCTTGTAGGGTCATCCAATGCTTTTCAGGTCGGGCTGTACCTTTGATTTATCTCATTAAGAATAACAAATTATAGCATTGACCAAGAGGATGTCAAGAGGCCATTGAGGACCTTAAAGGGAGGCATCATTGCAGATCTTTTGCAGTTAAGTTTTAGTATCCGAAGACCTCTCAAATAGCTATATGTAAGTCGTGTTAAATTACACCAAGTCAATCATATCCTTGCTGATAGCTTTAACCTAAGTATTACCGTCCCCCTCTTATCACCTTAGCACTTTCGTGATGTGTGTGATAAGAATCATCTAATCACTTACAATTTAGATTAATATGCTCATATACAAAAGTACATTAATGGAAGGATTTTTGTTTATGTAGACAAACCATCTTCAATAGCATCTACTCAGGCTTTTCAACCAGTCACTAGTGCCACTTGTTTCCACAAATATATTCATTGTTTTTTTCTATTTTTTATTGTATTGGCATACAATTATTTCAACACTCTCACTTTTGACTGCCCTCGTACATTGAATATATTCTATCTGAACAACCCACATTATAATATGTATCATACAGTCCAAAAGGTCACCATAAATAAGACAGTTAAGTGAAAAAATAATAACAAACTACATCAATGCCTAAAAAGAATTAAGTGATAAAAAATTCAATTTTCAAGTATCTTAAAATTGAGTATCGTCTACATTGAAGAAAAAGTAAAATTTTGGCACCTTTAAATGAAGGTTATTTATCCATAAAAAAACAACAGAGAGAGAAGGAGATATATAAATTTTCTTTATTAGTAGCTATTTACTTCATTTAACTTAAGATGTCATGTCCTCAAAGATCCTTGATTTGGGATTGTCATGTACGTTCAACTTCTTTCTCCTTTTCTCTTCAAGAAACATATTAAGCTTGG
>BRYE01000018.1:20887961-20892961 GCA_030159115.1 Actinidia arguta var. hypoleuca
CAATAGTATTATTCTCTCTCCATGGAGTCGTGAATAAAAATGGGATGCGGTAGAAGTTAAGGCTTGGGCAAGTGGTAAGGACTTGCCTTGTCAGGACTTTGGTCTTGAGTTCGAAATTTTATCCTGCTCTCGGACACATGGCATAGTGATAAAGGACGAGAGTCCGGAATACGAGCTAACACTTGGAGGTCCAGCTTTCAATTCCTGACTGCTGCGTCGCATATCTGTATTTACATCCTATGATGCAAATGATTAACCGTCACATATCACAGAAATTATTCGGAATGGACCCAAAAGTTTGCCTCGGATAAAAAGATGTGGTAGTTCAACAGCAAAACCAGGACAAAAAAAATGTAAATTAGACCCCAAACTGTACGTGGAAAGGAAAGGCCTCTGAGTTATCTGTTTTATGTAAATTGCGTTGTCTTGTCTTCATGAGAGAGAGAGAGAGAGAGAGAGAGAGCTGTGGATGAATAGATATAACCAGAGTCCTTTGATGCATGCATAACTCATATCACCTAAATGTAAGCACTGTATGCATTCATTCTGTTTTCATTTCTGTACCCTGTTTAACATATTGGCAATAATGTCGTTTGGCATGTAAAACTATTTTTGGGTAAATTTCACTAACATCCTGAAGTTTCTGACAAATGAGATGAATAATATAAGAAATGGGGGATCTGTATTGAGCCTAATAAAATCCGAAATCAATCATCCATCTGAGTCGATGATCTTGTAAAGCTCTATAAGTATATTCTCAATCCATATGATTAAATTGGACATATGACAAATTAGGGAATAATGCATGTCCTTACATGATGGGTTGCAACAAGGGTAAAATTGTCATCCCAGATGAATCTATATACTATATACTATATACAATGGGAGCTTCTAAATGCAAACCAAAACTGTCTCAGCACACCCCACTTTCCTAGTTCAACCTGGCCCAGAATTAGGGTTTTTAATTGATTCTCAGTACGCCTTCAATATTCCAGTTTTACCCCTTTATTCAACCTTCTGAATCTAAACCCTAAACCTACACCCCACAGCCACTTGCCACCACCCACCACCTTTGAGCGCCTCTCCTCCTCATATCGCCAGTTCCCAACCCCCAACCGTACCCCACCTCCATTGCCACTTCTCATCTCTTCTCCACTTCCCCTCAGATCCTCCTTTCCACCAGCACGTCCATTTCCCCTTCCAGTGCCAAGAAACACCATCGTTCATCAAACCCCACAATCACCATCTCGACCAAACAGAGAGAGAGAGAGATGCAACCAGAACCTCGTTCGGCCACAACTGACTGCCTCGATTTCGCCAATCTTCCATCGAACAATGACCTCTCGTTCAGCCCTCATCGATTGAACAAACTGTTTAGCCGGTCAATTGTTCATTGTTTGTAATTCGAAACGGCACGACCAGAGAAATCTTTAAGATTTTTGGTTTCCTAGATCCTGCAATAGAGAGATAGAGAGAGTTGAGGAATTTGAAGGGAAGTCAATTGCCTCAACTGATTACTGGGTTTTGTTGAAGGGGATTAGAATTCTCTATGGGCCTTCAGCCTTCTAACATATTTTTGGATTTCTGAAATTGACCTCCAGAAGGGTTTACACTCACTGTATGTTGCACTTCGGGGATGGGGATGGGGATGGCCGGCGGTTATGGTGAAGTAGGGTGGGGGTGAAGAGAAAATTTGATTCAATAAATTTTAAATATATGCCCCTAATGGTCATTTCATTTAGGGATAAATATGTAAGAACAAAAAATTATTTTTTGAGGTGCCCTAAGATCAAATTGGTTTGCATTTAGAAGGTTCCATTTACTATACAAATGTAGTGCCACGTGATGGTAACCTCTTGAAATTTTAAAAAAACTAAAAAAAATCTAAAAATCCACTTAACAATCCTCTCCTCTCTCATTTCAAAATCTCTCTTCTGTCCTAAATAATGCTACAAAAAGAAAGAAAAAAAGATTTATACTATAAATTATACAAATTTAGTTTCTTAAAAAAAATGAAGTCTTCTCATTGTTTCTCTCTTCTAGGTGGAATTTTCTCAATAAATTATTTTTAAAAATTTTTTGTAGTCATTTTGCTATAATAAACTAGAAACTAAAATTTTCTTAAAAACACTTCTATAGAGAAAGTAATGTTGAATAAAAAGAAAAAAAGAAAAAAAAAGAAAATCCTAGATATTTTACATTTCTACGCAAATAATTACTCTATATTTTCTCATGCAATCTAAAAAAGAAGATATTAATAAAATAAAATATTAGATAAATTACACAAATTTTAATTTAATTTTATAAAATATTATATGTATTTAGATTAAAATAAAATTGTAATCATGGGACAATGCTTGTACATTAATTATGTAAATGTGTTTTAATTTGGAAGAGTTAATGTGTAAAGTTCATTGTCCATGTACTCCTCATCCCTAGCCTTAAATGCTACTGCCGTCTTCTCTCTCTCTCTCTCTCTCTCTCTCTCTTGGTTGGGGTAAATAAGGTAAATAAAGATGCATTACTTAAAAACATGTACAGTATACTCTTGGTATTCCCAGATGGGAAAACAAAAGGCCAAAACCTAACCAAGACTCAAAACTACGAGCGAAAAACAAATCAAAACTAAGAGATCCTAGGCATCTCAGCCTGATTTTCACCAAATAATTACAGATCATACTGTCCTGTAATCAGGGAACAAATTGTAGATGCTCCAGTAAATTTGAATCTGAATACGCTTGAAGATTGTATTTGGGTGCTCAATCTTGCCCTCAAAATTCCTCTCTCTCTGTGTGTGTCATACAGTTGGACCGACTTACTAGCAAGGATGCTTTTACTGAGGAAGAAGCAAGGCAAGGCGTTGCGATGATTAGAAAGAAAGAAAGTTGAGTAACCCATTACACGAGATTACTTTTAGATACACAGATGTCCTTTATGTGACTGTTGTGGTGGTACGATGACTCTCAATTAAGGATGAATGGACAATCGAGCATATATCAGAAAAAAATCTTAGGTAATAAACTTGTATTTAAAATTTTTAAATCATTATTACTATAACAATAGAGTTTTTTCTAGACCTTGGTAACAGTCGGCCACGGCCGCCCTTCGGTTAGTCCTTGCTCTCAGCTACACTTTTTGTGCCTCACCTGGCCAATTCATAAGGCATAAGCCCCCTCTCAATTGTAGAGAGAGATTCGTAGACTTTAGGCCTGTAAATTAGTCCCAGTCTGAATCTAGAAGAAGCCCACCCGGCCCGAGCTCGAGTATGGCCTGCGTCCAAGCCCACCCTTTTGTAATGGGCTGAGATACATATATATACCCGAAGGCCATGGAAAAAAAAAATTCAATGAAAGTTTGGTTCATCCGATAGGTGCACGGCATGGACATCCTGCTTTTTTATGTTCTATAGATTTGCATGTAACTATTGATAGTGAAGCTATTCTACATAATGTGAATATTCCATCTAAAAGTTTTTGTTTAATTCGAAATGATCAATATGTAACATCAGAACAAGTGATTGCGGAGATACATCCCCTTTAATTTTAAAGAAAGAGTTTGAAAACATATTTATTTTGACTTAGAGGGAGAAATGCACTAGAGTACCGATGTGTGCACTTGAATTCACTTATGGGAATATTCATCTCCTACCCAAAACAAGTTACTTATGGATTATTAGGAGATCCGTGCTGATCCAGTCTAGTCTTTTTTTCGCTTCATAAGAACCAAGATTAAACGAACGCTCATTCTCTTTCTGTCAAGCAAGCCCAACGCTTGCCAAAAAGCCGATCCAAAAGCTCAATTTTGGCCTTCCCAAGTTGCGCCCCAGATACAAAGAAATATTTTTTTAATAATTTGTTTAAATACTTAAATGAAAAAAAATAATGAAGAAATAAAGGTTAGCAAAAGTTAAAAACTAACAAATAAAAAAGAAGAAACACACAAAAAAAAAACGAAATTGAATATGGAAATGTGAAATATCTTTAAAATGTTCTCATTTGTTACTTATAAAAAAATGTTCTTATTTGTTTTAAATGTTATTTAACATTTTTTCCCTTCTAAGTTAAAAATTATTATTATCACAAGAAAAGAAAATTAGTAAATTAGGATATATGAAATCATTATTTTTCCTTTTTCCTTTTATTTTTTTCAAAATTATAAAGAATTATTTTTTAAAAGTAGAGTGAGTGAACATAGTTTCGCTAGTCATCAAATATAGATAGATAGATAGATAGATAGATAGATAGAGCAATGATAGGTGCATATTTAAAAATGAGTGTGTACAAGACAACCCCACTTTTTGTATCTCACAAACACAGTGTGTCCCGCCCTAATTAAGATTTTTAAAAAATCCTAATTAGGGCGGGACCCACTGTGTTTGTGAGATATATTTTGGGATGTATACAAGACACACTCATTTTTTGGTGTGTACCTATCATTTTTCATATATATATATATATAGACCGGATTCAGAGACATAAGTTTTGACACAATTTTAAATACTCCATTCTAACTCTTGAAATCAAGAACTGAGATTACAATAATCTCTCTCCTCTCCCATCTTCACATACGTTATCTCTCTACATCTATTACCACACTCTGTTTACCCTTTCATAGGTTAGGACGTCTTCTAACAATTTTCATCCTCTCTTTCTCTCTAAAAAAAAATTACTTATCACAAATTTTATTAACCAAATATTTTGAATTTATTTTAAAAAATATATATTTCGGATTTGGATGTATTGTTCGTTCTTTAGATGAATGAAATTGGGCATTATTGCTATTTTGATTTAAAAAAATCTTTCTTTTTGAGAATTCTATTGAACTTGACAATTGGCTTGGTGATTTGAATCCTGAGTCCAAAGTAGTAATACTCAGTGCATTAAAGAGAAATAAAGATAACGTATGTGAAGATGGGGAATGAGAGAGGTTGTTGTAATCTTAACCTTTGATTTCAAAGGTTATGATGAAATATTTAAAATTGTATCAAAACTTGCATCCTC
>BRYE01000018.1:20912961-20915461 GCA_030159115.1 Actinidia arguta var. hypoleuca
GCCTGCCTTGGTTACAGAATTGTTTTATCTATAACTTTTGCTTTGAGTACTTATAACATACAAATGAAATCTTTGGAAAGAGTTTGAAGAATCGTTAGGTCCTACCTGTTCTTTTTACTGGATATTTGCTGCCTCGATTTGTATTCTAGGGCTTTCTTAGACAAAAGTGTATTTGGGGCTCTATGGTTTGTGTGAGTAATAAATACAGCCAGGTCATTGTATTCTCCTCTTTTGTAGAGAACTTTTCTCTGCCGATCGTCTCCTGCTGTAGTACATAAATCATTGTGTTTTGTGTGATTTCTCTGTACCTGTTCTTGATTTGTTGTTCCACATAACAATTACGAATTAGAAAATTATCAATATCACCATTATCAAGTGCCAACATCATGCCTCTTCAGTGTGTATTTCAATCTAAGTTTACTTATCAAGTACAGTAGTTTTCCAGCCTTTCTATGCCAAATTGCTTATTCCTGTATGTGTTCACTATGTCATATTCAAGTTATCCTTTTTGTTTGTCAAAATGAAGGTTGAAAAGGAAAGACATCCAGAGTGAGAACATGCGAAGGACTGCAGTAATCCTCATAAGAGGTTAATAGAGTCACGGATATTTCAATAAATATCAACCGACATCAGTCAATAAATGGCCATATCATTGAAATCGATACCGTTTCCGATACTACGATGTAAAACCCTATTTGGAGGCTAAGGTATATATCTTAATTTTTTGGGTCAGGCTTAGCTAGAACAATTAATTTATTTGTCCTTGCATAAGTTTTACGGTTTAATATTTGAGATGATCCAAGTCCTGACATTCTACCTTGCTAAAAAAAAAAGATGATCTTAGTTTTTCACGATATGGATAAAGATTAGTGTTGATTTCCTTGGCTTTAAGGTGCATGCCTTGCCAATAAATTGTCGGTGTACAAGGTCATCCGTGACTCTATAAGCATGTCAATAAATCACTTAACTTTAACCTTAGGTCAAAATCGAGCACTTTATTGATGATTATGACTTGGTATTTGTCATTGTGTAACTTCTGAGTTTAATATTGAAGATTATTGCAGTCCTCACATACTATGCTCAAAAGTAAGACGATCTTTATAATTTTCACACTATGGATAAATATTAGCATTCTTGTCCTTGATTTTAAGGACTTGCCAATGAATAATCAGTACGTAAGGTCATCCATGACTCTATAAGCATGTAAACAAATCACTCAGCTGTAATCGTAGGTAAAAATCAAGCACTTTATTGGTGATTAGGACTTGGTTTATAACTTTATATATATACCTGGTTGCTGTTTCATGCTTATCTCAATGCAGCACAAATTAGAAATGAAATCTAATTTGGAAGTTCAATCTTTTTCTTTTGCAACTAATTAAGCTAAAGAAGCTTTATTTACTTTTGGTTGCCTTTATGCACACGATTTCAATCGGAAGAAGTATATGTCAGATGAATTTTTGATGAATTGGCTGCAGATCAGCTCAATGTATGCAGCCAATTGATTTTCATGTTTCCATCAGCATCATTCCAATCACAGGTCGTTCTTTGCTGTAAATTTCTTGCCAAACATGTCCTCAATTTTCATTTACTCATTAGTGGTTATCCTTCATAGCTTCCTGCTGTACTTTATATCGATGCCATGTCAATCTGATTCGATCAATACCTTTATTTGTTACTTTTTTTGTGTGTGCGTGTGCGCAAATTTCTACTTTAGCATTCATCTTCCCTAGTATAGAACACCAACTAGATTTCAGATTAAAATTCATCTAAAGATTCAAGTATTGGCCGGTATTTTCTCTGTTAACAAACGTGCTATAACTAATAAAAGATTGAAACATTATAAGATAAGTATGGATTTGAAGTATGAACACCAGAATACTTGGTCCCCCCCCAAAACTCAGAAATGAATCATCATTCATCAAGTAGTTAAGTGGTAATAGTGAAAGATCATCACATACTTTCTATAATAGCTTTTAAATTTTATTTTGTGGTCAACTTTATTGGGCTATTATTAGTATTACGATATGAGAAACACTACGGTATCAGAAGTTGGACCAAGAAAAGTTCACAGAATTCAAAATGAATGGGTTAGATTCATTTGAATGTGTAGATTACACATAACTAAGTGAATCTGAACTATTTATTTTAAATTTTGGGAACTTTTATGGGTTCAGAGACCGTAGTAGTGCTCATTAGATATATATTTATAGGAAATAAGCGACGAGATTGTCCCATTATCAATTTTTGGTTAATTCCTTGAAAGCTTGAACATAAAACCAAACAAGAACATCTGACCAGGAGTAGGTTCTTGAAGTTGAAGGTATATATGGATGTTTTTGGGGCAGAGTTCAGGGGCAAAATGCAAAAAGTTTCCCTTGAATTTACCATAGAGCCACTCATAAAACTCCACGTTACACGAGTTATTAAAGGAAATAAAGGAAATAGCCCTAGGATGAATATTTTGTCATGTTCCCATGCATACGTTAGGCACATACTC
>BRYE01000018.1:20920461-20925461 GCA_030159115.1 Actinidia arguta var. hypoleuca
GCGGTGACCCTAATTGTTGTGTTGGGGCCTCTGATGATAGGTGTGAGTCTGCACATGGAATGCAAATTCACTTTTCTGTTTATCATTTGAACAAATATCTTCAATTAAATTTTATAAACTGAAATCAATAACTTTAGGGACGTCATACACCAAATTAATAGTTTAGGGATTAAATAAATAAAATAATAATAGCTTACGGGATAAAAATGAAATTAATCCATTTTTTTGTCTACCATTCTGACGTCATATGGAGGAAATGGCAAAATTGAAACTTGACTGAAAGTGTAAGAGGAAGACTTTTCAACTTTTAAAAGATGCAGAGTGAGACCGAGTGTAAAGTGCAGGGGTACAAAGTGAGATTTTTATCCTTTTTTCCCTCTAAATTAGAAGAAGTATTTTCCGTCTTCTGCGTAATACCAATTCAAAACTCTATGTTTGCCACATATCGATGAAATCTCCATCTAACTCAATATTCATCATTTTTTCGAGATGTGTATTGTAACCGTTCCTTCCTTGAAAAGAAATACTATAATTTTTTTCTCAAGTTTATAAATTTAACACAAGTCATTACTTGATTGAACCTTCCATGACAAACAATAAAGACAGTGACCTCTACCACAAGAAAAAAATGATTTTTGTATAAACAAATTGAGAACCAGAAAAAAAAGAAGAACACTATAGATGAAGAAAACATTAATAGCCTCCATATCCACTGATCTTCTTAATCAATTTTTAATAGCCTTATCAAGTGATGCCGGCAAATAAAACAAATCATTGTTAGTCAGATAACCAAATTGACAAGTAAAACAAACAACACTTGAGACAATTAATTAAGGAGTAAAAAGCAGCATTTCGTTGAACATAAAAAAGAAATCATTAATTAAAGAAATAAAGATTTTGGAAAAGGGTAAATTACAATTACCTCCCTTGAGGTTTATGACATATACAGATCCCTCCTCTAGGTTCTAGACTTGATTAATTACCTCTCATACCAGTGCTTGTTGGGAAACAAAGTTAATAAAAAAAATATTAAGTGACCATTTTACTCTTCTATAACCACTACTTTCCCTTTATTGTTATTGCTTCTCTCTTATATTCCCCTAATTTCTTTGTATCCTTATCTATTTCTCCTCTTCCGAACATCCCTTCAGACACTACTTCCAGTCAATGACACACACACACTACCATGTGAGTGCGTGTGCATGCACGTGCGCGCGCGCATGCGTACGTGTGAGAGAGAGAATAAATATGGCAATCAAAGTTTGATTTATGGGTAAAACGACCAATTCAAAAAAATCATTTGTTTTGGCATAAAAATATTTTGTTAGTTAACCAAGTCGTCGACTAACGGAGGTGGTGTAAACTCTGACAGGTCAAGGGGACTAGTGCACTAGTCACAAACCTCAGGGGAAGTTAGTCTAATTTATCGTTAGGAAAACCACCCTTCATGAGTCAATTTGGACATGTTAAACTGGTCGTGGCGATTCGGATTACAAAAAGGCATTGATTTTTTTATGAAAATGACTCGATTGCATTTGGCGTTTGCATAACTTTGTTCTAGGGTTTAAAGTGGTTCTTGTCTTCATATGTTCTTTTGTCTTTTAATTAACTATGATTTTAATTATGTTTTAGGACTAAATAAAGATGTTAATGAGAAGCACAAAGATGACTAGACAGCCAACTTGAAAAAACCCAATTGATTGATCATGCAAGGGGACCAGGAGAGGAGGGAGAGAACATACAAAAGCACTAGAACCATGGGAGGTAATTTAGTGGAAGACAAATTAGAGTGTGCAATTTTGTCTAATAATAAAAAATTAGGGTTGAAAAGCGAAGCAAGCTACTCGATCTCGACTCGTGTTAAAAGCTCATCTCCTACTTTGACTTGTGTAACCAAACAAAATTTACACGTATTGGAGTTTCTAAAGTTGGCTCAAACTCGACTCGATAAGCTTAAACTGTCTAAAATTACCAACTTGAATATCTCAATTGCATGCCGACACAAGGAGACCAGGAGTGAAGATAATTTTTTTTTACCAAAAGCATGGAAGGTACTTAGTGGAGGATAGTTAGAGTGGTGTAGTATTTTTAGACTTTTTAGTTAATAAAAAATTAAGGTTAAAAAATAGCAAAGCTATTCGAACTTGATTCGTGTTTTAAATTTGTTCTGCTTTGACTTGTTATGTAAACAAACAAAACTCAAAATGTTAGTTGGAAGCTAGTTAATTTTTTGAAGTCAGCTCGATAAACAAGCTTATAGTGTTTACAAATACCAAGCTACTTAATCTCAGCTTGTAATCTTGTGCTCATTTGAGATAAACTCGATTGGTAAATAAACCAGACTTAAAAATATTTTCGGAGCTCATAAACTTTCAAACCAAACTTGAATAACTAATTGAAGAGTTCAACTCACCTTGTTTACTGACCATTATAAAATTAGAAAAAAAGCAACAGCATGGGGAGTTGAGTGGATACAAAAGACAATTAGGGTGTTTAATTTTAGTTACTAAAGTTGCAAGAGAAGCACATCCCATTTTAGAGAGAGACAAGAGGCCATGGCACTATCACTTTGCAACCTTGGACATTTCCCTTGCATTTCCATTCTATATATAATGGGTCTGTATATATATTTACTTACCAATCTACTTCATTATTCTGATAACTTAATTTCTCTGGTTGTTGCTTCCTCTCTAGCTTTTATTGAGAATCCAGCTATAGCGAGATGGCTAAATCAACCACTATTAGAGTTTCAACACTCATCTTACTCATTTTGTTTGGACAAGTGATAGGTGCAATAGCAACTAGTTATCGCAGTCTCGAGATCATGCAAAACAGACTCGATAGCAGGCGAATTCTACGCGAATTAGGGTTTGATTCTTCAAAAATGAAGGATGGGAAGAGGAGGACAATGACGAATACGGACAGAGTTGCCCCTGAAGGCCCAGACCCTCAACATCACTAACAATCTCACATTGAAGAGATAGCTGTAATTTAGAGAGCTAAGTTTAGGGTATTTCATCTAAACTGATTGAGGTTATGATGTGTTATATGCCCTTGCAATGCTAAATGGAGTTATCGTTTGCATTATTGTTTTCTCTTTATTTTATTTTTTATCTGTGACTATCTTAGTAATATGGTTAGTTATATTTATTGAAAATGGTGTTTCTAAGTGCACAAATTGAACTGGTGTAGTATTGATTAGATCACAAACTACTCACGTTTAAGTGTCCCGTCATTTTTTGGACGGGGTGGGTGAGCGGGGGTGCCCTTATGTGGATCGGTCCATTTCAGATTCATTTTCATTATCTAAATCGTTGTTTTCTAAGTTTTGTTGAGACGATCATTCTTATTAAAAATCAAATTGATCGGATATAAATAACTACATGATTTAGATAGATTTGTATTTTAAAAAAATGAATAACAAACACTATGGGGACCCCAATTCCCATGAGGAGATGATAACAGACTGGTTGAGATTTTAAGTTCACTAAGGTCGTGTTTGGATCAAAGATTTGACAAGAGAAT
Organism: Actinidia arguta var. hypoleuca; assembly: GCA_030159115.1. Lineage (NCBI taxonomy): Eukaryota > Viridiplantae > Streptophyta > Magnoliopsida > Ericales > Actinidiaceae > Actinidia > Actinidia arguta. The sequence goes on from BRYE01000018.1 coordinate 20,923,987, forward strand.
TAAAAAAAAATAGAGAATTTAATGGTCCCAAATATTTGAATCATTTAATTCTTTTCCTTCATCAATTTCTTGATCAAAATACCTTGAGTAAATTTATCCTAATTATCCGTGCCCAAGGGTACTACGTAAAAAAAAAAAAAATCACCTCTTAGACGTACTCGTTAGAGTTTTACAATCTAAAAAATAGATAAGATACAAACGTCAGATAAAAAATACATTGTATGCATATACGAAAAGATATATTACTACAAAATGAAAAACAAATTAAAAACTACAATAATTTTAAAATTTTTTTGCTAGTTTAAGAGAAATGAGAGGAAAGAAAGAGGTATTTTAATTTTTTTTTGTAGATCCTACTAAAAAATATTCAATGGGTATAAATATACCCAAATTTAGATATTTTTTCTGTTGGATAAGAACTTATATGGATCTCACACATTTGAGAAGAAGAAAGTGATAATTTTTTAGAAAAAAATAATCTCAAGTAAAATTTCAATCGTTGGATTACCTCAAATGAATTTCAATTATAGAGAAGAAAAAATAGATTTGAAATTCAAAATGAATTAAGATTTATATTATATATAATTATAAAAAAATTGAGTGTAATATCCTTAATAAATTACTCTTTAGATATGTTACATGTATGACAAAAATGAGAACATAAACCGTGCATAATAAGGCCTCAACCGAAGGAAGAAAGAGGCCCAAAATGTTATAAGACCGTATAAGCTAACAAACGGCGCCGTATAATAGTGTTCTTCGCATTCTGAGCATTGCCTTGCTTATTTCTCCATAGTCAACCCATTGTCACAGATTGCAGACCAAATGTGGAATTATCAGATCTAATAGGAAGATGAAAAATGGTCCGTTACGCACAATCAGATTCAGAACCTTCACATCCTCATCAACGCACTTTCCAAAACCATTGTTACCAACTTCGTCCTCTCTCTCCTCTGCTCTGCAACACTACATCAACTCGGACCACCCCTCCCATGGCCAAAAGATCCATTCCCACATTCTCAAAACCGGGTTCAAACCCAACACCAACATCTTCATCAAACTCCTCAGGCTATAGGTTAAATCTAATTGTATGAGGTGTGCGCGCCAAGTGATCGAGGAAATGCCGAAACCAACTTTGTCTGCATATAATTACATGATTTTTGTCAAACGCAAGTAGCTTGGGGAAGCAGGTCCATGCTCAGGTGGTGAAATCCGATGTTGAAGCTGATGATGTTGTTTATACGGGACTTGTTGATTCTTATGTTAAGAGTGGGAGAGTAGATTATGCAAGGAGAGTGTTTGATTTGATGTTGGATAAGAATGTGGTTTGTTCAACATCGATGAATCAGGGTTGTGTGGAAGAAGCCGAGGTTATATTCAATAGGACAGTGGAAAAAGACGTGGTGGTTTATAATGCAATGATTGAACGCCATAGCAAATTGCAAGAAACAGCTAAGAAGACAATTGACGTTTAC
>BRYE01000018.1:20930461-20932961 GCA_030159115.1 Actinidia arguta var. hypoleuca
ACTTAAGCATCTAAATTAGCAAAAAAAGATAAATTCCACTAACCTCCCCTATAGTTTGTAAAATTATAAAAATCTTTCATTTTTAAAAAAATAATATACAGATTTCCTCCTATTAAAGGAGGTCAAAGGGTGTTAAGATACAAAGGACAAATTTCACTACCCTCTCTCTTGATATTTGATCAAATTGCACGAATCTTCCTGGAGTTTGTAAATCTAAACTTATATTAGTTCCAACAGAAGGAATGCCTGTGTAATTTTATAAATTATAGGAGAAGTTTGTGTAATTTGATCAAACCTCAGAAGAGATTAGTGAAATTTATCCTTTGTATACTTACTTTAACAGAAGGAGAAATTTGTATATTATTTTCAAAAGTAAAAGAGATTTTTATAATTTTACAAAAGGGAGGTCTATAAATATTCATCAAACCTCAGGGGGGTTGGAGAAATTTACTAAAAACAGCTGTCCCAATTGACTTGGCAAATATTTCTAAAATACTAGTTTTGCATAATCATATCTGCAGAATAATTTGTCAAGCTCTGCTGCAGTGTTGACATGATCAGTATAATTATTTACTCATTTCATAATTCATATATATTTTTTTAAGGTATGTAAGCAAATTTTCACCGACACCCGTCATTAATCTAAAATAACACTGCACCTTCTTTATTTTTTGAAATCACACCGACACCCCTTTTTAGCTAAAAAAAGAAGAAGAAGCATATGACTTAAGGATATAGTTACTCAAATACCCTTATTTTATCATCAAATATTCAAGAGAAGATAGGGAGAAGGAAAAACAAAAAAGAGAAGACACCACTTCCCACCTTTCAACCACCTTAAACTTTCCTTGGTTCTTCTTACTGCCTCCACCTATCACCACTGAATCTCATCATCACCACCTATCTTCACCTTCCACCTTTTATCAACATAATTCATGCCACATTACAACTCTTTTATCTTTTGTGGTGGCGGCAGGTTTCATTACCATTAGATGTTGGATTTAAATGGAATGGTATAGGTAGTGGTGGTGAGTTTCAATGAAAATGAAAGTAAGATTCAAATAAAGTGGTAAAAGCTATGGTGTTTCTTATTTGGACATACAATCAAAGGGAAAAGTAAGAGCAAACTGGGTATTTAGTTAAATATTTCGGTTGAAAATTATAAATCGGCCTAAACTATTACATAAAATAATAAAAGAAGGGAGTGCAGTGTGATTTGGGAGAGTAAAGGGGGTTATAGTATGATTTCAATAGAATACAGGGGTGTCAGTGAAATTTACCCTCAGCTCAAGCTTTCCTTATATAAAGAAGAAATTAAGTCTGCTTATCCGTTGCTTTCTATTTCTCAACACACTTTGGACCTCTTCATGGCATCATCATCTTCTTCCACATTCTTATTTAGAAATTCCTACACATACACATTCACATACATTCTGATCCTAACTTTCTCTGCTCCGGCCAAACACGCCCTTGGATATTGTTACACATCTATCATCAGCTTCGGTGACTCGCTCGCGGATACCGGCAACTTGCTTCGCCTCTTGGAAAATTCGTCCGCTGATCAACCACCCCTCTTTGCCTTGCCACCCTATGGGATAACCTACTTTCATCACCCCACCGGACGTTTTTCCGATGGTCGTCTCGTCATTGATTTCATCGGTAAGACACAATACTACTTACCTACGGCGAAATCACAAATTAACTACTGTCTGCTTTTAATTTCAAGTTTATTAGTCTATTTAAGTATTTATAGAGGAGAGATAGATCAGATAAATACTAAAGCGAAAAATTATAAAAATCATCCCTGTAGTTTGACTTGATTCTCAATCTCATCCCTCTTGTATCAATTGTCACGATTTTAAACTTGAATTTTACTTTTAGACTCTTGCAAGTCAAATTCGTAACGCTGGTTAAGTCAATTGGATGGAAATTTGTCATGTTCGTTTCACATGGCTACTTCTAAAGGCAGAAAGGTAAATTCATCTTATTTGTTCCTCACATTTTATATGAGATTTTAATTAATGCACCCCTTTAATTTGTTTTTACATTTCCACATGCAATATCCTTCTATACTTAAGGCTGAACTAGTTGTACATTTTCTAAAAGAGGGTGTGAACATAATTTTATTGAGTGCATTTAACTCAAGCCGCCACCAACTACCGCCACCAACTACCAACTCCGGCCGACACCAACTACCACCATCCCTATACCCCTCTCTCTCTCTCTCATTGTGTAAAACCATGATGGGATCAATCCTCCACTGCACATGTATAGAAATATATACCTATATATGGAACAATTAAACTCTTGAGTTAACTCGCAAAGTTAGATTAATATTAAGAAACATGAATTTACACTTTTGCCCATAAAAACGCACCACGTGCTACTCACGTGGTCCCATTTCTGTTAGAATCGTAAGTGGCTTTATCGATTGGACTTATTAGAGACTAAAAGTAAAATTCAAGGTTGAAATCGTTATAATTAATACGAGATGGAAATA
>BRYE01000018.1:20952961-20957961 GCA_030159115.1 Actinidia arguta var. hypoleuca
ATCTATAAAAAATAATAAATTCTACTGTTTAGACTAATTATTCTAAATTTGAGCACAAATATATTTTATTTTATGAAAGCTAAATAATCTCTCGGGCTTTGGATCCTCTGTCGCCTTTTGATGTCCCCATCTTCCCGTCCATCCTGTTATCACATTTGATAGTCATTCATTGCTCTCTTGGCCTCAATTTGTTTGTCAACCTTTTCTTTTCTTTCTTTAGGTTGTCTCAAAATATTTATTAACTTTGCAAACCCAATAAAGTTAATCAAATTTTGCCTTTAATTTAAATTGATGTAACACTTCTATTATTTTAGTTTTAGGTAATTTTAAATTATTTATTTCATAATATTTTGCTAGATAAATCGCTAATGCAAAAACTAGGTTGAATAAAAAAAGAAAAAGAAAAAAGATGGAAAAAATGATTTTCAGAATAGATCGTCCGTTTTTTTTTTTTTTTTTAAAAAATATAATCTAATCATTTGTTTACCATATAAGATCATCTTAATTTTTGTATGAATAATTTGTTTGGTGGCCCGAAAAGTAAACAATTGACAGCACGAAGGATTCTCCATTTTTCTCCTTAATGGAATTCATTACGTCATCAATTGGGTGTCCATAGAATGGATGCAAGATTTGAACATTAGGAAGATAAATATATATAAAATAATTACATTTACAATTTAGGCATGAAATTAATATAGTTTTAATTTTGATTTTAGGATGACGAACGTGTATAATTATGTAATATTAATATTTAACACTAACATGAAATTAAATGTTTCACAAACTTTGGGGTAACGATCCCCCTCTCCTTAGGTCCATCCCCCAGTGTCACACAAAACAAAATAATTATCGTCACGTAATGAAGTTAATGAAGTTCTTTTTCATATCAAACAAATATGGCTGATCTATAGTTGTTATAAACATGTATCACACACACTATTTAAATTTGGTGATAAGTTTTGTTAATCTAGAGTTATTTGATAGATTTGCATGATTTTAGCTGAAAACTTAGGTGGAATTGCACTTCGAGGCTGGGGGCTTTCTTTTTGGCGTAGCATTTCCTTGTTAGTTCCCATTGATTTCTCCCACGTTCCAAACAGCTGCCGGCTTTTACCAAAACCACGATGGTGGCTGACGAAATGACGAGTCAAGTGGTGGTTGTGCACATTCGAGGTGTACCACAATTTTGCCCCTGAAAGCTCACGTGTATGTTAACACGTGAGAACAACTACCAAGACTAATTCATTACAACTCAAACATTCGAGGATGAGTCGAGTAAAACTAGTAATTCGTTTTTCTTGACGAGAAGAATCTGAAACTGTAAAAATTTTGTTCAAATTTTAAAAAAGATCATCATAGATAAAAAATATCTAATTTGTAGAGTAAAAAATACTTTTTTTCCCATTTAGGTGGACATTTTCACAAACATCCTGCTAGAACTGCAACACGTGGGATAATGAAATTGGAACTTAAAATAGATATTCCACTAAAAACAATATATGTCGATAGAGACAAGAGACTAAGGGTTAATGTCCACAAACAAACTACATTACGAAAATGGATAGATGATTTAATTGGGACAATAACATCCACCAATTTATATGACATGACATCACCGTCTTTTGCGAATTGTTGGGTTATTAGATTCTCTGTGATTGGTTGTGCTTGTTTTGATCTTCAAGGGAAAGTAGCTATAGGGTTTCCAATTCTGATGAGACCCTTTTCATCTTTATGTGTTTGTTGTGTCTTTAATATTGGATCTACCAAGGTCAATAATGTAATTAAAATCCTTCGTTTTGTAAGTATTATTGAGCAGATCATTCAAAAGAAAAATCATAGTGCATGATCAGACAATATTGAAAACCACCTGATCAAATTATATTTTCTCTTGAAAAAAAAAATGATAGCATGATTTTGAGAATAAAATATAAAACAAATATCATTTAAGTATGTGTCTAACGATGTCCAACTTATTGCTCTTCTCAATGAACTCTACAAAATGAATAATTTTGATCATATCATTAAACGTCGGTGGACCCAATTCACACAAGCAGAACCGTGTGTTACTTGCCACAACACCCGCCCTAAATTCTTCATTTGATGCTTAATATGACTTTTGATGTGGTAGACTTCTCATCCAATTCTTATTCTGACTTTTACTTTTATGCCTTTTAGGATACCCACTTGATGATTCGTCAATTGATAGAATGGGTACAGACGCATGATTTTAATATTAGAGAGACGAACATTCATACCAACCACATAATTCATATCTTATGCGTAAAATACAATATTAGTTTTAACTTTGAAATAACAAACCTATATATTTTTCAAAATATTAGCAGTTAAAAAAATATAAAACTAGAGTTTTTTGAGATTTTGGGGTGGCGGTTTCCCCACCCCACCCCCTGGGTCCATCATTGAATAGGATTCAATAGTTCAGAATAATTGAATTCTCTATTTTTTTTTATTTTTCCTCACCAAATCATTAATGCAAACATAGCCTTATAGTATGATGGTAGAAAGGTGTGCAAAAGGACCAATTCTATATATGCAAAAAGCATTGGTCTAATCTAAAAAAAATCACAAGGGACTTTAGGGCAATTGACTGATCATTATTCAAATTTTGAAGTCAAAAGGCCAGAGCATGGCCTTGCCAAATCTATTTTAGGCTGCCCAACTATGCCTAATACTTGTTGACATGATTCATTATTAGATATCTTGCACTATGGTACTTTATATTGTTTTAAAGCTACCATGTTTCACAAGATTTGAGGAGTTAAATTAACTTCAACAAATAGAACATATTTGTAGTTGTTTTCATATGATTGTTCTTGAAAATGGCTTCCTAGAAGGAGACATTGAGGCAACATTTTTCATCATGAATATGTCGAGGAAAAGGAAAACATGAGGCAAATAGTTACCTAAAAATATTGGACCAGTTCCTTTGTGAACTAGGTTTCGAACCGATGGTACCAATTTTATAAAATTGAGAACTGGACCGGATTGATAGCCTTTACAGACCAAATCAACAGTTCTGATTCCGCTTCCGATTTTATCTCTGTTTTAACATGTAAAAGCAAAATTTTATCATCCAATCCAAACTTTGAAGCCAAATTTTCAAAAACTAAAAAATTACCATTTCTCACCTATTTTGTATTCCAAACGTGAGAGAAAATCCAGTTTCTCTCCATCCCCTAGAAGCGGTTATCAAGCACCTAGATTATACTGGAAACACAGCTAAGTAGTAAAATTGGAGAGAAGTTTAGTTATTACTCACAAATGTGTATTGGCCACTAATTTGGTGTAAGATATAGAATCTAATGAAATGGTAACATAATCCCAACATTTTACACATTCCCTACAAATATAAATTACACAATCCCAAATATTTGAAACATACAAATTTCAAGCAAAGATATAGGACTGATATATACAAAATGCAACCCTCTATCCTTTTGTATCAATGCACTTACAGGAGCATAATGATTGAGAATCTTGAAAACAAGAATCTCAAGGCAAGATAGTACGGTCGGAAGTGCATTGGAATAGAAGATCCGCACTACACAACTCGCTAAAGTTTCCTCGTGGTACAAAGTATATGTATAGTACCATTACCATTACCGTTACCACTACCACTACCACTTACCACAATCTTTACTCTCATGAAGATGAGCTCGAAGAATCGAAAAAAGAAATCCTTCGCTTCTTATTCGGAAGCGTTGTCCTAGGCAAGTACTCTGCCGCGGCAGAAACTTTATCCAGGATAGTGCTGAAAGCCCGATGAACAGAATTCACAAGGATTTGGCATTCCTCGGAATTGTCTGAATTCGTTTCTTTCCCACTGGTGAAAACAAAAACGTTCTTCACCCGGCTTCCCAAGGTCGAGATTTCTGCCTTCACCATGTTGAGATGAAGGGCTTCGAGGGCTTGTCTCAGTTCAGACAGAAGTTCGGGCCGGTAATCGCAACAGAGAGATGCCCGGAAAGAAAAGGATCCGTCTCCCTCTTTATGCGATTCAACTCTTACTTCATCAGTGTCCATTGGAATGAGTAAACCTTCACTGGTTTCTGTTGCGGTCTTCTTCAGTTGTTTCACTTGGCTGATAACTTCAGCAAGCAATGCCGCTTTGTCCATCTACAAACAATAATTCAAACGCAGAATGAGCTAAAATCGTGCATACAGATTACAAAAAAAAATAATAAGACTACCAATCCTTTTTTATTGATGTGCAAAGTGATATGCACAAATGCAGGACGTAGTAGAAACTTTGTTCAATAGGGGGCCAAGTAAGTGTGCCAAAAATATAAAATAAATACATAAATAGAGGTAGCTTTTAATACATTATTCCTCCAAAAAACATGTCAAATGTCTAAATCAACTGGCAGTTTTTTCTTCAAATCACATCAAGATGAACTTTGAAGTAGGGAATGCTAATATTTGAGTTCGGATCACATCAGCAATATGGAAAAAATATTTTATGAAAAAGGAAAATTAACAAATCTATAGCAGTCATTTCTTATTAACTTTTCAATTTTTTGATATTGATTTTGAGTTATATAATTAGTATCTTATGTATGATTGAGTACGGCATTTTATTAATGGATATAATATAAAATCAAATAACTTTACAAAAACAAATCCATTATGTGATCGTGTTATATGTAATGTTTGAGATATTTAGGTTGTATTTGGATAAAGAATTTAGTGAGGGAGAATGAAATGGAAAAGTTGGATGATCCAAAGTTCAAAACTATTGGATTCTCTACCTTTCCCCTTTTCTTTTCCTTTTCCCCCACCAAATCATTGATCCAAACACAGCCTTAGGAAGATACGGACATCAATCATCAGAAAGTGCACACTTCATATGATTCATTTTTTCTTCATTTACAGTTACAATGGTACTTCCGCAGTAATTCATTTAATAGCCATACTGAATAGGATATGTTTTGAATCCACCTGATGCAATATGCAAAGGACACACAAACAGCATGGAA
>BRYE01000018.1:21017961-21022961 GCA_030159115.1 Actinidia arguta var. hypoleuca
ATGTAGTTTTGTGTGTGAAAGTGAGAAGAACAAATAATATGATGTGGCTGCTGGGCTTGTTAATGTGCTCCGGGATTTATTTGGTGATTCATGATATAGTATATTACCTATTATCGATAGAAAAAAGAAAACAAAATAATAACTACTTAGACAGTCCCAATCAAAATAAGAAACTGTCGAAAATAGTTTCTAAAAAAATATGTTTCCTAAAACATTTCCCTAAAATCGTTAACGATAAGAAACTACATAACGTAAGCTTCAAACCAAACCAACTCTTAATCATTTTCAACTTTGAAGAATGGATTATTTGTTCCCAATAATGAGGCTTTCTCGTGCTGATTGTTTCTTTCCTATTATGAGCTATTTTTTGTGCTGAAATTGTTTCCTTATATGAGCAATTTGTATTAAAAAAAACTATTGCTGTTGAGTAACCTGTTGAAGATCTGTCATAATAATGAGGCTTTCTCGTGCTGCTTGTTTCTTTCCTACTATGAGCTCTTTTTTGTGTTGAAATTGTTTCCTTATTTGAGTAATTTGTATTAAAAAAAACTATTGCTGTTAAGTATCCTGTTGAAGATCTGTCATAAAGCTTCATATTCAAGTCCTATGTGTTTGAAACTCAATAAATCATATACTTTTCTTCCCACATGTTTACTATTCACACACAATGTATGTAAGACCTTTGTCCCTTAAAAGGAAACATATTCTTATTTGCAAAGATCATATATAAAATGGATTTAATCATTGTTTTATATCGTGGGTTACATGATTGGTTGTTATTCTTTTTAGTACTTGATTATTATTTTTTTTAATAATCTTTGTCATGACTTTAATTGAGGGACCCGGCCCGTTAGTGGACAGTGGGATAGGTCCCCAAATTAGTTGGTCCTTGAGCCGAGAGTTATAAAAATGAAAATCTTGTCAAAAAATAAACTAATATTTTGATTCCTTTTCTCATCTCATTATGAATATGCCTAGGGTTATAGTAAATCTATTAGTCACTATATAGCAGTGATGAATACCAGAGGGTGAGTAGGGGGAGATGGCACTTTGAAGAATTTTTCAAAGAAATACTTATATTACATATTAATGTGTGTAAATTTTTTTTTATCAGCAAAAGAACAAAATTACTATTAACTTGAGAGAAATTTACAATGAGATAATAATAAGAATTTAAGCGAGAACAATTGTTGTTAAGAGTGCCTATCCCAACTAGATTGTTACATACATACAAGTCAATCATGTGCTACGTAAAATCCAAAAGTGAAAAATGTTGGCAAATTACCAACAAAACAAAAACACAACCAAGGAGAAAATATAAATCAGAACACAGCCAAGGAGAAAATGTGTACGATTATTGGAGTTTTAAAAGGGTTCGCACCCCTTTTAAGTTATAGGGGTCCACATCCTTTTAAGGTATTCTTGGTAGTCTGAAAGTGTAAACTTGTGAATAGACACCTTTGATAGATTGAGAATTTTACCAGTACTTGCTATTCTTTGAATGTTAATGCAACCAATGGATTGTGTTCGATGGCATGTTCGTTTTTTGTATTGAATGGATGACAATGAATTTCTGGTTAAATATTATTCTATGATAATATGATTCGATTTCTTGTTTTGGTAGACACTGATATAGTAAATGGACACCAGGATATGGTACTGTAAACTTGGCACTCAAGGCCTTGTTTGTTTTTTGGACTGGACTAATAGTCTTCGGACTAATAATCCCCGGACTATTAGTCTCCGGATTAACATTTTCCGGACTATTAGTCTCCGGACTATTTGGACTAATGAGGGCAAAAAAATAATTTCATCGATAGACTTAGTCCGGGACTATTAGTCCAACCCTTCAACCCGGGACAACATAGTCCCCCATATGTGAGATTATTTGTCCGGTCAGACTACTTGTTCGGAACCATTTTTTGTAAACAAACGCGGAACTGGACAACGAATCCAGTCCAGTCCCACTTAATCCGGACAAACAAACGAGGCCCAAAAGTCATAATAGAGTTTGGACATGTGTCCATTACATGCAAGCAAGGATCTTCTTTCAAAATCTAAATCTCAGCTTTCTTCTATCTTGATTTGTAGGGGTGTCAAATATGGCAATCCTAACTCTTAGAATATAATCTAATCCTAACTTTCATTCATATACACCTTTAAAACGCGCATTAAGAAGCACAGATAGTTCTAAGAAGATAGCGTATATATGGCAGATATATATTGGAGACGAATGCTTCTTTAATAGTAATCTGTGACATATGTTAGATACTTGTCTAAACATGTCCTGTTATCTTTCTTATTTTTAGAAATATAGCAGGACATGATTGGAACATATGGAGGCACACATTTCCATCAACTAGACAAAAAACAAACTACAAATGTGAGAGAGAAGATTCTGATTGCTAAAATAAAAACATTTTTTTAATAACTGTTAGATTCTTTAATTTTGGAATTCTAAATCTCATCCTTTTGTTCACACTTCTTCTTTAGTACATCTTAGATTATAAATTTGATATCTTACTACTTTATAATGATAAAATAAGTATACATTTGTAATATAAGAAATAAGTAGCCATTGTTTACATATATACATGTTAAAAAACATTTATTTATTGATATGTTCCTATCATATCGCATCTTAATTCTTAAAAAACGTTGTGTCTCCGTTCTTGTGTCATGTTATATTTGTGTTCCATGTCCATACCCGTAAAAATTGCAATAACCATATTCGGTTTTTTCAACACTAGCTAGAGTTTTTAGAAGCATTCTTTTTAATTAAATTCATGATAATATATCTTCTCCTAATATGTAAAAATAATTAACAGTTTTTTCTTATTTATGTTAATTGCAGAAGCAAGTAACAGATCAATTGGATGGCAACAGGATGTGAGAATGCAGAAGTCTACAAGTTCCATGGCTGCTTCAACATATGGATGGTTTTCTTATTATTATATGCCTATTTACATTTACAATTAAGCTATATAGTCTAGCTAGTATTAGTTAATATAATTATGTACCAACTCATAAAATATTATTGCATCCTATACTTTTCCAGGAAAAAAACAAACTGGAACACTATCACTATATGTAGATCTGTTACTTCTACTTAGTGCAAAATAGATGAGTTTATGTTCTCTTTCCAATAATGTAAATCCCCATTAAGTTGTTGTTGTGTACTTCACGGTCAATTGCAGAAATTAGTAGCCATAATGGCCTTTTATTACAGAATTTGTAATACTCGATGGCTCATTAGTTCTTTAGGCTCTGATGGTACTCTGGTTTCGCTGGAGAAACGGTGAATCAAAGGGGTAACGGTATGGCATCAACGACAGCAAATGACACTATGACAATCAAGTTAGAGAACTTGAAAATAAATTGGGGGAGAGAGAAGGTAGTGAATGTACGTCAAAACTTACTTGAAATCTGAAAGCCCCATAATTTTATAGGTTGGGTTGTTGTATCCCGAGTTCATGTGCTAGTCTCAACGTAGAGTGGTCCATCTAGAAATCAAAGAGATTTGGCAACTAGAGGAGTGGTCCAACAAGAAATGGTGGAGATTTGGTTGTAATCATCATAATATTGTATGGGCAACTTTCTTGTCCAAGTAGCCTGACTTCATGGCATTTTGAGTATTGACCTTGCGCAGAGCAATGAATCGGAGCTGAGCTAATGATGTTAGGGATCTAGACTTGGAATGTTGGCAAAAATGCTATACTTACCTTTTATTTTAACTATTTTAATTTATCATCTGCCGTGACATAACACGTGAGTATTAGATGTAATTGATTCATTTATAGAACTAATTACGTCAATGATTGTTAGATGTGCTACATCATATGGTCAATGAAAATAGTGAAAGTAGATAATAAGCATAAAATTTCTCAGAATTCTGGAAGATCTAACCTTCATTACTTTGGAACGGTCAAGACGTATTCTGAACTGAAACCCCTCTCCAACTGAGCTGATGACGCTCTTGTCTAAATCTGGACTTGTGATAGACTGGACCTAGTGGCCCAATCCATCTTCATCCAAAGCTAAAACTAATTCCCATTCTGGCCAAGACCTAGATTCCAAATCCCTACTTATCAGGCTCAAATTGGATGATAGGAATAGCAAAGACCATATTTGGATCAAGACGCTAGAAAAATATTTGTGAAAATAGAAAAATAGAGGCTGTAACAAACACCTCGTCGCCCCTTTGTTTCCATCTCTTGTATATCTAATTGGAAAAAAATAATAACAATCCATTTAGAAAAAGCTGGCAATAGCAACACTCTTAATTCTTCTACAAAACACATGTTCAATAGTAAAGAATACAAAGGACACATAATCATTTATTTACATTAAATAAGTTAAAAGAAAAAAAAAGAGTATCCTAATCCGCAATGCACAATCAACTACATAACAGCATAAAAATCTCGAAACATGATCATACGATTGAAATTTATTAAGATATGATAAAGATATTTAAAAATAAAGAATTCAGGAGATCATTGCGTCACGTTCAACAAATGAGAATTGGTGCTTATATCTCTCGCTAGTATAATTGCGATCAACTGGACAATTGTGTGAAAATCTTGAAAAATATATTCAGGAATATAAGATTCGGTAGCCGCGTGCAACAAATAAGAATTGGCGGTAGATCTCTCACTAATATCCTCTCATTAACATATCCATCGCTTCAAAGGTTGTCTGTTGGAGTTATTTTAAGATCGCTTCAAATTTGTTTGTTGTTTATTTTAGAGTTTTCAGATTAATTTTTATTAAGTTTAATTAGGCTGAACAGAGATACTGTAAACCAAATTAAATAAAGCATTTATCACAATCAATTGAAATTGGCTACATGAATCATTTTAAGCTATTGACTTGTGTCAAGGACCAAATATTGACTGAAATTCAATTCAATCATATATTTTTTTTTATTACCACACTCAATGTAACCTACAGTCTATCCTTCCATCTAGAACTGTCAATATCAATAATCATATCACTTTGCA
>BRYE01000018.1:21047961-21050461 GCA_030159115.1 Actinidia arguta var. hypoleuca
TTAATTTGTGAATCTCATTTTGGGATAGAGACAGAGAAAGCTCAAAGTTGAATTTGTCAATTTGCTTAATTAGAGTAGAGGGGATCAATAAATAGCTCAATTTGACTAGTCGAAGGTTCCTTTCAGTATGGTTGGGTAAGTGTTGTGCCATTACTAATCTGTGGGACAGTTATTGGATGATACTCTGTTAGGGTGTGTTTGGATGGAAATGAAAAGGTAAAGGTAAAGAAAAATATGAGAAGGAAATGACGTGAAGAAGTTATTTTTTTTTCCCTTTCTCCCTAAGATTTTAATTTCCCTTGGTCTATGTTTGCAACTTGCAGAAAGAAAAAGAAAGGAAGAGAAAGGAGAATTCTAGTAAAAACTAGTTATTTCTCTTTGGGGTGGGTGGGTGGGTTCGAAGAAAGAGGAAATAAAATGATAAAATAACTTTAAGTAAATGAAGAAAATAGAAAAAGAAAAGAAAGAGGGAAGAATGTAAAAATAAAATAAAATTAAATGAAAATAAAAACAAATTTTTACTTGCTTTCAATCTTAGAATTAGGAACCCAATATGGAAAAATAAAAATTATAATTTTTCATTCTTTTCCAATTCTTTCTCAAGGGTCCAAACAAAGCCTTAGTATATCGTTTCGTCCTTCTAAAAATCTAGATCCAAACACAGCCTTGGTATCCCATCATTTATTGTGACTACCTAGCGGCTTGGGGTAGGCTACAAGAGCTTTTGTTCCATAAATATGGAACAAGCATGGTTTCAAACCTGAAGATTCAGTCTTTTTCCAAAGCCAAAAAGAGCTATAACTGGGTCAGAGCTGGTCTGCCCTCTAGATAAATATGGTTTAGATCTGAAATTATACAGGGGAATACATGGTTTACAATTTATGCGCGAAATATTATATGAATTTCAACCTAAAAATGGAAAATCTTTATTATTTTAAAAAATTAATAAATACTAATAGAACATTGGAGATTTTTTTTAAACCTTTGGGTGGTTCTTGCCCCGCAATTACCCTTTGGGTCAATTTCATTCAAAGTTGTCAATTACGTATTGACCAGTGTATCATTCTGGCTATCGGTACAATATGTACTGGTACCGGTTTAGTGTTTCAGATTTATCGCTATACTATAGTATTATATACTACAAATCTTTTACACATATTTTTTTTAGAGTTAATAAAACGATAAATGACATGACATTTAATCATACATCACAAGTTTAAGATAATTAAAATAAAAAATTATAAGTTTCAAGTGAACAGACCTTTTAAAACTCTATGGATTTCAGAATTTACTAAAAAACTATTTTAAAATTTTAAAATTTATAAAAATATCACAGAATATGTGTTCTAGATAAATTTTGAGATTTTGTCACTGCGGGCCAGTACTAGCCAATACAAGTAAATATTTTAAGCAGTACGAAACATATAATTGTATTGCGCGTCCCATTTTTTATCCGGTTTTGGCTTGCATAGTCCAAAATTGGTAACTCTTATCCCATTAAAAATCACTTTATTTGATGGATGGAACTAACCTAGGATTCAATTGTGATTATATACAATAATCTACATTCACATAAATCAAGGACCTCACTAGAAACCATATTAGGAAAGTACCAAGATCCCCTAATTTTTGGCTCTGAAGATTACACAATTGTATTTGAGTCAATGTCCAATTCTTAAAACCTAAAGATCCTATATACCTTTTCTCAAAAGGCAAAAATAAAATAAATTAAAATAAAAATATCTCCTCGATAGGCGTTGTCAAGAATGGCAGACAACCCAAGTCATGGAAATCATCCCAACAATCTCATAGTGGATAAAAGTGATTAGCAGATGTCAAGAGTAATTATTTTTATTTTGGTCCAAAAAGTTATTATCTGATATTTTACACCATTTTATTATTAAAATAATCATAAAGAGTTAACTTTAAAAATATCTGTTTGGTTTAGTTTTCAGAATCAATTTTATTTGGTTAATGATTCTCAAAAACTAGTTATCTGATTTTTTTTTTAAAAACAATGCATTTTTAAGAAAATATTAAAAAATATCTTCAAAATCTCAAAAAAAAAATAAATCGTAAACAACGAATATTTTTATTTTTGAAAATAATTTTTAAAAAAACATTCTATAAAATTTATTTGAGTCCAAACAAAAGTTTGCCACCATTAGATGGGTAAAAAAAATCTCAAAAAATACTATTTTTTTTTTGGTCATGCTATTGGAGCACAAAATGACAAAAAAATTTAATTTTCAATGCACTTTTTATATTTTTTAATATATTTTTATACGTTTTTTATATTTTCTATACACTATTGACAGTCCTTTGGACTGTTTTTAATATTTTTTTTATGAAAAATAAAATGATGTTCATTTTGTTGTTTTTTTCACCCAAGTAGGTCTCTTATTTTTGTATATATTGGCCATATGGGTTGGTTTATATATACAAATTTAAGTATTTTAAACCCTATTTTGAATTGATTTTAATGATTCAAATTGTTTAT
>BRYE01000018.1:21060461-21062961 GCA_030159115.1 Actinidia arguta var. hypoleuca
GTGTGCTTTTGGAAAACTGAATTTCGTGAAAGGGATTTTTTGGAATCAATAAGTGGGAACAAGTTTCAAAACTCTATCTACACAGAAAGTAGTGTTCCATTCTAATAAGATAAATCAACCCTTTAGGCTTAGACATTATGTCAAAGGTCAAAGTGGTCCTTTTCTGGCTACGTGTTATTCAAGTAAGTAACAACCACACAAAAAAAACTATGTAACCTCCTGAAAAGAGGCTACTTGGTTCTTAATTAAACGTAAAGTGGATAGAAGTGTCACATTAGAATCAAACCGAAAATGTGAGGAATTGACGCTGCAATTAAAAGTGAAAGTACAAAATAAAACTTATGTAAAAATACAGGGATGCAAATTGTAATTTACCCTAAATATTTTAGGGCGTTCCATGAACACGACATGTACATTACTCTCTCTCTCTCTCTCTCTCTCTCTCTCTCTCTCTCATCCAATATCTACACACACAACACGAAACACATATACAGTCATGTGTGTAATTTAAACTTGAATCAATGCCGACCCAGATAAGATAGCAATTGAGCTTAACCCGACAACATGGGTGCAAATAATTCTTTAATTTCATTTTAATTTACGTGCTAATACTGGGTCCATATATAAAATTAGTCATGACCTCATGATCAAGAAGCTTTTAGGTGATTAAATAAAACAATTTTTTTCTGTTGTTAAATTTTTTCCGTGGGTTCGAATCCGATCGTAGAGGATCTGGAGATCAAGAAAATTAACATTAGACGATTTTCTTCATTTCGGGTGCTCCCTAAACTTGCATAATTAAGGAAATAAAACAAAAGAAAATTAGCATCAAAACAATGAGAAAAATAGCTAGATAGGATTAAAAAAAACCTAATTTTCAACTATTTTTTTCATAATTAGGGTTTCTGTATTGTATCTAGGTATTTTATTTTTCTCATTGTTTTGATGTTAGTTTTGTTTTGTTTTCTTCTTAAGCAAGTTTAGGGAGCATCCGAAATGAAGAAAATCGTCTAATATACGTGTTGCACGCATACAAAAGTATCAACTAGTACCATTAGTTGTGTTTGGATCATCGATTCGGGAATGGATTTATCGAGGAAAAAGAAATAGAGAGATAACGTGAGTTAAAATTTTAAAAAATTCATAATCTCTTGGTGCATTTGATTTTGGTTCCCCAACTTCTGAACTTATTCCATAAAAATAAAAATAATAGAAAGTATATATATAACATCTAATGCTATATAACAATATTTAAGACAAGTACTTAGAAGATCTCACTCCAATGCCCTATAACATGGTCAGATCTGAAGTACTCATCCTTAATTAATCAAACCCTTAATCTTAAATAACTTCTATTGATTAGAAAGAACATGCAAATCAAATAATTTTTTTTTTCTTTTTTTTATTGCTAGCTCGTGCTTGTTTGGCTCGACGAATGAGGGGATAGAGAAAGCGAAAGCACGGTGTTAATCTCTTGCATGTTCTTTCCATAAGTCGGCCTCTCTTCATTGTTTCCAACGCTTTCACTCAACCTCAGTTTCAAATCAGGCAACCGTTCCTCGCCCTTCAAACTTTTCTCCTAAATAATATCGAAAAAGAAAAAACATTAAGATTAGGAAATTACAATTAGATATCGACTTAAAATTTTAAAAATGGGGATTAAAAATGCAATAAATTACCTCAAACCAAAACGGAGAGTTAAACTTACGCCCCAAAGTATTGGAAACGCTGTTAGTATCCTGTAAATAAGATTGAAATTGCCAAATCCTTGTAGTACTATTTCTATAGTTCCAATTGGATGGCTGCATAAAATAGATAGCGGGCTTCAATATATTATATGTCTACTAAAAATTTGTTTTTTGCATGTTGGAAACTAGCGAGTACTCACTGAAGCAAAATTGTTGCTAGGAACCCTTTTATTGTACCACTGATTATCGATCAATGCACGTGGAGGCCATTTCTTTTCCTCGAGAAATTGGCTACTTCTAATAGGCATACTTCGCGCACTTGCATTCATGCCATGGATGGGGTTTGAACTATAAAACAATGCTTATTATGTTTAAGAGGAGAGCACAAGAGAGAGATTTCTCAACATATGGCGGTTTTCGTTACCTTGAATAAGTAGGTTTGCGATTCAATGGATTTTGGGGGAGACTGTGAACACCATCACCTTCGCGATGATTACTTGATAGTGCGATTCCACCATTTTCCATTCTCAAGTGTTTAAAAGTATTGGTTCTTTGGTAGAAAAACCTTGACATATTGTGATGTCTAATTCCTTGGCTTAACACTACCAAAAGGAGGAAAACAACATGTGTTATGGTACACTAAGAAAACACCATTTTTAAATCAGTAAAATTTGATCTACATTAATTACCACATGACTTCTTGGTATAGTTGCATTGTAAAAGGTGAAAGAAGATCTCAAAGTTATTGCAAAACTTAGTTTTAGCCAATATTCTATTTTGATTGTTTGTTCTTTTCAGAATAACGTTTGCAG
>BRYE01000018.1:21070461-21077961 GCA_030159115.1 Actinidia arguta var. hypoleuca
TGTGAACTAATTTTTGGTATTTTCATTGGCTAAACTATCAAATATATACATTTAGCCAACTTAATATGGATATTCTTACTGGCGCTCTTTTTGGTTTGGGCGTGCGTCCTGAGCTTTCGGGCGGTCATCTGGTCCAGTGATCATGAGGAACGGTCATGCCGGGTAGTTGTGCTGGTCATAATACGTAACGTGTTTGATCCGTATGTATTAGTTGATTTTTTGTTTATAATTTCACTTACAAATCATGTTTTTTTGTGACTTTAATCTATAAGTATCCTTCAAAAAGATCAAATAATTGTTTGAATAGAAACTGTCGGTAAATAGACATTACGGAGAGCTGCAAACGGCGACATGAAGAAATTAGAGGATTTAGATGGGACTCGTGCTTTAAAACAAGCCATGTTGATCATTTTCCATTAGTATTTTTATGAATAGCTGTGTTGACGTGGGGTAGGGTGATGTGATTGAAA
Source organism: Actinidia arguta var. hypoleuca (assembly GCA_030159115.1). Classification (NCBI taxonomy): domain Eukaryota; kingdom Viridiplantae; phylum Streptophyta; class Magnoliopsida; order Ericales; family Actinidiaceae; genus Actinidia; species Actinidia arguta. The sequence goes on from BRYE01000018.1 coordinate 21,070,932, forward strand.
CCTTGACTTTAACTTTGATAGTTCTGCCAAAAACAGAAGGGTGGAAAATTTAAGGTAGAAAAGTTGAATTCCCTGCGTTGTATAATTACAGCGCTGTTCGCGGGATGTAATAATGTCCTTCGTTCACGTAAATGACCCGTAAAACATGCATTGTGGGGGTGAAAATTGAAGGGTCACAAAAGATTTTTACTTTTCTCCCCCGATACCAATTGATTTTTAAATGAGATGGCTAAATGCTCGATCTAATAAGTGATATAAAAGTTAAGGGTCACAGATCGAGTGGCAAGAGTGTAGACAATAGCGGACGCAAAAATTACATTTAGGTGGGACCAAATTATATATTTTTAAAATTAATAATAATGTTTAAGAGAGTCAGTTGTGTGTATACTCCAATGGACCAATAGCAAAATAGTCAAAACTAGCAGATGTTTTTCAAATGTTTGGGGGGCTGTGGCCTTGCCCGCTCCCCTTGTGTCCGCTGATGGTTAGGGGAGAGATTTTTGGGAGTGTAATAGTGTCACTCTGCATGTATGATTAATGACTCTTAAAACATGTTTTGTAGGGTGCAATTTAAATTTCATAAAAAAATTCAACTTTTCTCATTGGATATTAATTAATTTTCAGATAAGATGATCAAATACTCTATCCAACAGCAAGTCAACATGCACGCTAGATCCCATTAATGTATTTAATATATGTTTGCATACAAGATTTATCTATAATATTTTGTGTATTTTTTTACGTACCCAAAGTAAACTATAGAAAAATAGTTTAGCAATTTACTTATTTTGATTTGATTTGCTTTTGTTCACCACGACTGAATCTATACCTTGGTTGGGTCTAAAATTAAGAAACCAAAAATAATAAAAATTACAAAATTGAATTCATGTCCAATTCAAAATCTAGAAAGAGAAAACCAAGAACGGATTAGATTTATTTTTTATATTTCAATAAACGACAAATTCTCAAAATTGAAAATCTAGACGAATTTGACTGAAATGTGCCTTTCATCATAGCAAAACGATGAATGAGTAGGTGATGTAGGGAAGTGTACATAAAAAAACACAACCTACTCCGCAATCGTCACGACCATTCTTTAAATCGGTCATATTCCTTAAAATTTTAAATTTATGTTTCATTGTTGACCTGTTTTCAATCGAACATAAAAATTATGGATTGGATTCGACAGCGTCGAACGTAATTGCAATTACCATTTTACCCCTTAACGATCAAATTGTTGTAAACAGGCTGAGCAAAAGACTGTTGTGTCCTTAATTCTTGCCACTAAAAGGTTCACTTTCTCTCCAAGGCTTTAGAGCATTTGGACTTTCTTGTCTGCACATTACATAGGTCCTCTCTTTATTTTTTGTTTGGAAAGGAAAGGAGTTTTGAGGATTGGGCTTTGCTAAAAGACACCTACAACTGACTAGATTTTGGGTAAATTCTAACAATGTTCCCTCTAATTTAATCCAAGTTTCACTTTGGTCCTTGTAGTTTTAATTTGAACAATTAGAACTCTATATTTTAATTTTTAATTCTAATGTAGTTCCTTTATCAATAATTGTAAAGAATTTATATGAAAGTGAACACGTGAAACTCACATAACCCTTTTCAATGGCAATTTCATCACCATCAGTCCTTGTAAAAGTTTCACTTTAGTCCCTAAAAATGACCACATGAGTTTTCATATGTTTCATTTCCATCTAAATCGTTAACAGGGGAAATAAAATGAAATTAAAACTTCATTGAAACCACAATAAATGTGCTAATTTTTCACATTATAACTGTAGGGACAAAAGTGAGAATTTTTTAAGACTATATTGACTAATGAAAGAGAGAGAACAATAATCCTCATTTCTTCCCCAAATTTTAACAAAAAAGTATATCCCTACTTTTTAGGATATCGTTTTTAACTATCATCTCCAACAACACTCTTTTCACCTTTTTTCTACTTCATTTAAATAATATTTTTATCATTATTTTAATAAACCAAAAAATAACTTATATATATACACCCATACAGATTTTTGCATCTCGATTTTGATCACTTCCTTTCTCAAGAGACAGTTGAGAAAATAATCTGTTTATAATGTATACACCATTCACCCTATGATTCAAAAAAGTCTGAACACAATGTAAAGGATTTTATTTTATTTTTGATCCACGAATTTTTTTATTTATTGAAAATACTATTTTATGAGAAACTTTTGTTTGTCGCAAAAGAATTTATGGTTGAAAATGTAATTTGTTGTAGTGTGTCACCCTTGATTTAACCCAAAATCATTCAGTAATAGATGAAGTAGTTTTTATGCACAGTATTAACCAAACTTGGGTCACTTAGAGAAATAAATGGGACAAGTGTCGCCCATGGTAGCACGTGGAGAGAACAAGATAGAAGAAATGGACTTGGCCAGACATTTCAACGATGAGACCAACTCGATTTTGGTTTCATGATAAACTGTTCACCACTAACGCATCTCTTAGCTTAGAAGTACTAAAGAGATGCTAGTTTCACTTAGAGGTGTAAATTGGCCGAATCAGGCACGCCTAGTCCGATTTGGTCACAGGTTGGGCGGGTTTCATTTTGGCTGAGCCTAATTTGCGCAAGTGACGAGTTGAGTTGTGTAACACTCCACCCCAAATTAATCATCATACAACTCAAACGTAAAGTGTTATTCATATAATTATAATAAATCAATACACCAAACGGATGTCATACAAAAATAAATCTTCTCTATAAGAATTATTACAACTTCACCCACAACTATTAACATATGCACACTTGTAAATATAAAATCCAACACAGGTCCGACCTAACTCACTCAAAGTACAAAACTCTATCTCTACGACTCAACAAAGTACAAAAAACTCTATCTCTACAACTCAACAGTGAATTCTCTAATTAGTATGCACCTAGAAAAAAATACTGTGGGGGTATGAGCTAACTACTTGTTCAGTGAATATACAACTCATAATTCATATATCACATCATATCAACATATTATGAATCAAATATAACATTAATTCAAACACAGAAATTTAGCCCCACAGTTCACAATCTGTGCATAATAACATGAATATCAATCAAAATTGCTAAGTATGTTACGCCATAAAGGCAATGTATCGTCCCATAAGATTATGTAATATATCGCCACAAAAGTCCATGAAATGCATTGCCACTAAGGCCCATGAAAGGTAAATGTATCGCCACAAAGGCCCATGAAATACATGGCCACTAAGGCCCGTAAAATGCAAATGTATCACCACAAATACCCATGAAATCCATCGCCATTAAATCCCGTGAAATGCAAATGTATCACCACAAAGGTCCATGAAATGCTCAATATAATCCCAATATCCCAATAATACATGCTTAACATCAATTATGAGTCAGTGCACCCACCTCGGGGATCACCACTTTTTACCACACGCTATTCTCTACGTAGAGCAATTTTATTCCGTTCCGTTTCCGTTTCAGAACCTAACAAAAGTAAAAGATTATCACCTACAACAAAATAATGAACTTAATCCTATAACTTTATAATCTAATTTGATGTATTCTCATTAAATACTATTAGTCACAACTTATTAAAATTTCAAGATGATCAGACCATTTCTCACCGTTGATTATCACCAAACGCGTTCATTATCGCTACCGATCACCACCTTATGTAACACGTCACTCTAACCTTAGAATTAGTCCAAAATAATCCAAAATGATCCTATAATCGGATCCATCACGCTAAAAAACATGAGAAATGACTATTTACATGACCCAAAACTCATTTAATTGACCAATATTTAAATAAAGTGTAACATAATACCATGGCTTGGCCACACTAGATTACTTCTAGCAAGTGGCAGCCATTACCATACCCTGAAGCTTCACATAAGCTTTCTATTCGCGCGGCTCTTTGACCAAAATTATCAAATATTTTATTATTATATATATACACAAGTATACTGATTCAATTAATTAATTCCAGTACAATCAAAAGAAACCCAAAATACACTTCAATTATCATCTTAACTTACACAATTGCTATCTTTTTCATCTTCACTGACATTCTTTCTCTACAAATTCAATTATCTTCTCACACCCATTACCAGAATTTCAATTGCTTCACAAACATAATTTCTTGTTTAAGAACATAATTCAAAACTCACTTATTAGTATTCATTAATATATAATTTAATTCAAATAAAATTAATGATAAAAAAAAACTAATTAAAGTTATTGCAAATAAGAGACCCACCTTCCAATTTTTGATTTTCCTTTTCTGTTCTTCCCTTCCCGTGTCTCTCTCTCTCCCTCATTCCAGTCGCTGTTTTTCTTTCTTCTCTTGATTCTCCCTTCTTTTTCTTTTCTTTTTTTTTTAAAGCTAATTATAGATATACACACACACAACAAACAACTGAGAAAGGCGACAGTTGTATGCTTTACTCAGCCATCACTGCTAGGGTCCCGACATTTTAATTAAAACAATGACAAGTAATCCCACCATCGTAACAACTACGATAAATAAACATGGCTTTAGGATTATCACCACAAACAAGGCCTGCGAAATGCAAATGTATCGCCACATAACAAAGGCCCGTGAAATGCAAATGCATCGTCACAAATGTCCATGAAATGCTCAATATAATCCCAATATCCCAATAATATATGCTCAACATCAATTATGAGTTAGTGCACCCATCTCGGGATCACTATTTTTTACCACACGCTATTCTCTACGCAAAGCAATTTTATTACGTTCCGGCTCCGCTTCGTAACCTAACAAAAGTAAAAGATTATCTCCTAATAAAATAATTCAAAATAATGAACTCAATCCTATAACTTTTTAAACCAACAACTATTCCATCTCCTAAATTACATGCCCAAAAAACTTCATTTCTGCAAACCAGTGTGCACAATCCATACTTAGCATGCAACCAATAATCTTATTAGAGTTTACATCACATTCCTCAAATGTTCTCCTCAAATGTTCTCCATACACTTCTTCTTGTACTCTCAAGACTCTTTCACATCACTTTTATTTGGTAATAGTCTTCTAGTACCCCACCAAATATTCACTCTTACAATTAGTACTTCATCGTAATCCATCAAAATAATTTACAAGCGATAAACTAATCTCTTATTGTGGTAACAATCTCAACAAACTTTTAAAAATTACCTCCGTAAAACGACACAAAGTTGTAACTTCTACAAACTAAATTACTCTAATTCACCCAGGCAATAGAGAAACCTTCCAAATATGATTTTATCTCCTATTGAAATTTTTTTATACACAAAATAATGCCCCAAACACTCATTACCCTAAAAATTAGCCTACACCACTCGCACATGTCATTCCCACCTCCAATCTCACATGCATATACACGACGTCCTATAAACCAAAATAACTAATCACTTTAATTATACTAAAAATAAAATATCACTAAATAACCTAATGTTGAAAAAGACATAATTACCGAATCCCCAATCTCAAAAGTAGTTGATAATCTTTCAAACATAGTAAGTAAAATTTTCAAACGGCAAACACTACATTTTTATAATCATCTTGTCTGCATTGACTAACAATTGATTCGATATATTTACATTTCATGAGCTTTAGTGACGATGCATTACATGGTCCTATGAGACGATACATTGCCTTTGTGGCGTAGCATACTTAGCAATTGTGATTGATATTCATGTTGTTATGCATATATTGTGAACTGTGAGGCTGAATTTCTGTGTTTGAATTAATGTTATGAGGCCTAAGTGGTTAGTGTATGATACTGTATATATGTTACGGAAGAGCATTTTTGGTCTGTTATTTTTGTTGACTTCTCTTGACCAGAGAATGGGTGAGGATCCAATTTATATTGGATAGCAAGGTATTTATAATTAAATAATTCATTTTTTTGAAAGTTGAATGGAGGAGTCCTAAGTTAATGTAGCGAATTCAGATAGTGAGGGGTATATGAGATCTTGTTATCCTATTTATTGCAATATGATAAGTAAATTTTGGGACGAAACTCTTTTAAAGGGGGAGAGAGTTGCGAGACCCGTCTTTTGAATTTAAAATTAATAATCAAAAAAAAAATTAATTAAAGTTACTGTAAATAAGAGACTCACCTTCCAATTTTTAATTTCCTTTTTTGTTCTTCCCTTCTCGCGTCTCTCACTCACTCACTCACTCACTCAAGTCTATGTTTTTCTTTCTTCTCTTACTTCTCCCTTCTTTTTCTTTTTTCTTTTTAAGCTAATTATACACACACACACAAAAAAAAAAAAAAAAAAAAAGCAACGGAGAAAGGTGACAGCCTTACTCAGCCAAAAAGTGTCCAAATTACACTTTTTTTCTTGAATTTTATGTACTATCACACGTTAATTTAAATATTTACACTTGCAGCCCACAATCTTTTAATAACATCACTTAAAGCTCCAGAGATTAATAAACACCATAAAATTAATTTCTTAACCACTAAAATTCAAAAGACGGGTCTCACAGGTTGGGCTTAGTCCGAAAGTTGAACACTTGTTCATCTCGGCCTATGAGACCGGTCCACTCGATGAGCAAGTTGGGATCGGCCTAAATCAGCCTAAATTATTATTATTATTATTTTCGATTGCTGACACGTGATGGGGATTGCATGTGGGCTGTATGAGCGGGTTGGTGCAGTCCGAGCTTGGTCCAAAAAATGGGTCAATCTGAGCTGGCGTGGGGGGTGGGGCGGGTTGAATTTCAGGCTCAAATGGATCGGACTTCGCTAGGTGTCCAGCTCAAATCGATTGGTGGCAGGCTTTAGGCCAAACACATGTCCAAACGATCTGATCCAATCCAACCCATGCCCATTTCAGGTCGGATGCCAGACGGGCTCACGGGCCCAACCCAATTTGTAACACTAGTTTCATTATTATACTTTCAACACACCTCCTCGCACGTGGCTAAGTTCTAAATTCATTTAAGTATTTTACTTATGATTAGATAGACATGGAGATTTGAAGAGTAAACATATAATTTATAAATCTATTTTTTCT
>BRYE01000018.1:21105461-21107961 GCA_030159115.1 Actinidia arguta var. hypoleuca
AGAAATAGGCCTGCAAACCACCATTTCAACATGATTAGCAATCACTCAACAGTAAAAGTCCTAGATAACTATCTATTTGTTTTGGAAGAGAACATTTTGGAGAATAAAGAACTTGTTTTACAGTGTTTGGTTCAAGGTTTAAAATATCGGCCAATACATTATGGATCAACCATTATTTATTAAGATTTTGGCCATCCGATACCAATATTTTAGTAAATATTGGCCGATATAGGGCCGTATAACCGATACCGATACCGCAATTTAAAACACCGGTTTGGTTGCAACCCTGAAAATGAGTCCGAATTTTTTTTCCACATCTAGCTTGCACAAAAAAAAAATCAATATATTTCGTGTTTTTCAAACACTTGTATGAATAGAACACTAGCATTCAAAACATGAATATTTTGTGGTCGCTGTGGTAGTTGTGTGGTGGTGGGACAGTTTAGGCAACAACAGCGGTGGTGGCGGTGGCGGCAGCGTGGTAGTGTCATGTCTACCTAGATCCAGATAAACTTTCTACCTTTTCAGTCATTTACCACTGAAAAAGTTTTCGGTTGAATTGCGCTCTTAGAAAAGGTTTGATGCTAAAATAGATGGAACGTAAATAAAGTGCATACGTAGAGTTCTTCAAGCGTTCAACTAGGATTGGAAAATGGGATTCTCCGTAAGCTTGGAGTTCCTTTCTTTTATCTTCTCCGCCTCCGAATTCACATTGAGAGTAGGCCACCATGTCAACTTCAAATCTCAAGTGCAAGGCAAGATATTTGGACAGGCCACTTACAGCATCGTTCCTTTTCAAGGGAATATTTGACATGAAGTTGCCAAGCAGTTGTTTGTCAAGCGCATTCCGTGCAGCATTGTTTTTTCTTATCCTATTGATCAATAGTGAACCAACTCTTCTGATTTTGGGCACAAACTTTAGAGCGTGGAAGTTGCATTTGCATCTTAATCTCTGCAAATTGAATCATAAATATGGTAGATTAACTTTGAATACAAAGGTTAATCATATGAATAATGTCTACATGACCAGGAGTGATACTGGATCTATGGCGGAGGACCAACCATGTTAAACCGTGGCCTTCTGACATTTGAAATATTTAATGTATATGATTATTCACTTTTTCATATAAAAACTTGTTAATGATAGTTTCATTTTTCTTGCTATTTAAAACTCCAAACGGGATAGATTGCCAACCTGAAGTTCAAATGGCAATGAATCGAAGCCAAGACGATTTGCAAATCCAAGGAAATGAATCATCGGGTGTTGCCTCCTTCGGAATATCTGCATCTGTAATCTGAAAAGCAAATGAAAGAGTGAACCTTGTTTTCGCAAAACTCAAACTCTTTATAGAATCAGCTTCATCCTAACTTACCAGACTACCAATTGCTTCATAGTCCAATGATTGCAAATGAGAAGGGAGCTCCTTTACAATATTTACTTCACCCTTCAATTTGTTCATGAAATGCTCTTCTTGGTAAATATCACCAAACTGGCTGTACATTCTGCAAATATATAGAGTGTAATTCTGCAAATATATGTAGTGTAAATCTTTTACTGTATCACCTTACAACATAGTGAAAGTGAACCATAGCACTGCATTAAGGCTGTGTTTGGTCCTTAGATTTGAATATGTTTCAACAACTGTTCGGTTTCTTTTCTTTTCCCACCACAAATCAAAAATCGAAACAGTCTAAGGGGATTAAATAATAATGGTGATTAATCATTTCTTTACTAATCTCTACTTTTTTCGTGTTAAACAACTTCACCAAAGTAATAGTACATGCCTACATTGTAAAGAGACTGGTAAATTTGTCCTATGAATTTAAAAATTAAACAAGAAAAATATTGGTGGACCCATAAATCCCCAGTCAAATTCAAACCAAAGCATATACATCAAAATTTATTATATCAAGATTTTATTTTGCATACACACAAATGGAAATGTAATGGTCTTGACATGAGATTTTTCTCCAATTGGGCCTAAGGTTATGAAAGGGTGTGTTTATTTATGAGAGATAATTACATTATAGTCTTGTTTATTATATTTATTTATTGCCAAGTCATGTATATAAAATAATTATCAAGTTAAATCACGTCCACAAGTAATATTTAATGAATATAATATAAATAATAATGTTCAGTTGTTGGTATCTAACCTACTTTTTGTGTTGATGTGTGTTGTGTGAAAGAATAAAGAAAGAAGTTGGTGTGTGTCATAGAGAGTAAAGTGCTTGTTGTTATGTGACTTTTTGTGTGTGTGTGTCAGTACGTGAGCACAAGCAAATCAAACGTAGGCCATCGAAAAACGTTAAGGCCTTTGAGGGTATTTGAGGAATAAAAAGCTTGGCGGGATTCGGATGGTTAATTGATTTGCTCATAATTTTGAACTTATATAAGTTAAATTAATGGGTCCTAGATATAAGTGTCCTTTTTTATTACTATCCTACATTTACATTTTACACAAAATACATAAATCTAATAAAGAACATAGGTATGAAC
>BRYE01000018.1:21117961-21122961 GCA_030159115.1 Actinidia arguta var. hypoleuca
CTTAGAAGGTTTGTAATAAGCAAATGATCACATAATACCAAATTAAATACATTAAGAAAAAAATTGAAAAAATTAATACATAATAGCCAAAATAACATAAAATAAATACTTTAAAGACCATTGTCAAAATTTTCCCTACTCCAAAAATCAAGTTAGGTGGTGTCAAATGAGTTGGCACCACACATTGCCAGCTCCAGTCTTCTCTTGTCAATTAAATTTATGGGGTAGGCAATTATTGTAACTATTGGAGAGTTGGCTCCATTGATCATGTGAGGGGAACATGTTGAATTTCAATCATTAAAGAGATTTTTCTATTTGATAGAGAAAGATAATACCCTCACACATACAATAATGTTTTAATTTGTTGTATTCACAATGTTCCCAATAAGGCCATGATGCAATTGAAGTTGTCCCATTCTTGTCCTAGTGCCAAACAACCATGAGTTATACTCTATGCTAAGCCTTGTCTCTATCTACATTTCTATATTAGATTTATTACATTAATTTATACAAAATAAGTTATATTTACGTCCACTTTGTTTGATACTTCATCCATTCCAAAGGATATGTAATGAATCGACCCGCACTGCTGCATGTTGAATCTTGTATCAGACGTATATGTAGAAATCTCAAATTTATTAATGACAGAAATGGACATAGATGATATGATGACTAGCCATTTTGGAAATATTATGTGATAATGGGAAATATTTTGTGGATGGTACTAAGACAACTTGAGGTTGCCTTCAACATACCAACCATCTCATTTAATATTGAAGCAAGGCATATGCAAGTTGGCAATAAAGATCATAGGAACCCAATTTTTGACTTGAATAAAGTTGTAAGTTGAACCTAAAAGTAGGTGAAGAACAACATTAATGGCCAATGCATTATTACTACAAGCTAAAAGGTTGTAATATATGAGGTGATGATGACAAGTGCTATTTGCGTCGTGTATTGCTATCGTGGTTCTGGTCAATAATGAAAATTATTTTAATAAAAAAATTTAAAAAATTATTATACAAATTAAAAACAAAAAGAAAATGTGAGCGAAAAATAAGGAAGGTGATGTTTAACCTAGAATCACACTTTCTTTTAAATGGTTGTGAAAAAGAAAAAATAAAATAAAAAAACTCAATAAAAATTCATGCCAACCACTTTATATAATCATTGCAAACTTACATAAACTCAACCAGGCCGTCCCTGAGTTTTGAGGGGCCCTAGGCCCAAAAAATTTTAGAACTCTAAAATTTAAAAATTTTGGGAGGTTTAAAATAAAAATGAGTAGCCTTAAAATGGGCCTAATTTGAATTTTCAATGTTCCAAAATAAAAATGGATAACCCTAAAATTTTTGAGTATTTTTAGGGGCTCTAAAATAAAAATGGGCCTAATTTGAGTTTTAAATGTTCCAAAATAAAAATTAGTAGCCCTAAAATTTAAGAATTTTTGAGAATTTTGGGGGGTCTAAAATAAAAATAGATCTAATTTGAGTTTCTAATGTTCCCAAATAAAAATGAGTAACCCTAAAATTTAAGAATTTTTTAGCATTTTGAGGGGGTCTAAAATAAAAATAGGCCTAATTTGAGTTTTCAATGTTCCAAAATAAAAATGGGTAGCCCTAAAATTTAAGAATTTTGAGAGGGCTTAAAATAAAAATGAGTAGCCTTAAAATGGATTTAATTTGAGTTTTTAATGTTCCAAAATAAAAATAAGTAGCCCAAAATTTTGATAATTTTTGAATATATTTAGGTGGGGCCCTAAAATTTGAAAAAATTTTGGGGGCCCTAGCCCAGGCCTGGTGGGCCTAGGCCCAGGGACGGGCCTGAACTCAACAAATTATAAGACTTTCTTAAATGATGGTACCAACACACAATAATTTTATTTACGTATGTGGATTAATTTAAGGTTATATTTTTTTATCAAAAAAAATCAATAATCTTATTAGAAGACTTTCTTAAAAATTTTATTAGAGTCTGTCTAGCGTTGTGTGTGTAATTCTATCTTAGTGCTTGAACAGGAAGACACGTGAAGAGGAGAGAGAACTCTTCCAGTATGCAAAGAGATTGCAAAGTTGTGGTCAAATTAATACTGAATCAACATTTTTTTTCCCTCTAATTGTATTTTTCTTTTCGTTTTTATTAAAATAAATTTATTAAAATGTCCTTTTATATAGTAAAAATATTTAAATAAAAATGAATATTTTGATAAATTTACCATAATAAAGGCAAAAAATAAAGCACAATTGGATAAAAAATAAAAGGTGTAGAAATCGATAAATTATTCAAGCCCAGTTTGAGATATGAACTTTTTTGGTATTTTTGTTCACTTAGTTTTCTTGTTTTTTTTGTCTTCAATAAACGTTTATCGTCTTTTGATAAAAAAATTATACTATTCCAATTCCTCTCGATGAGGAGTCTGAAAATATAAAAAAAATTATCTAATTAAGAAAAAAAATTCACTAAAGACAAAAAAAAATATTTTAGATGGGTTTATTGGGGATAAAAATATTTTCTGTCTTTATTGAAATTTTTTTCAAATTAAATGAATTTTTTTATATTTTAGATTTCTCTCGTTGAGAGGAATTGAAAAAATATAATTTTTTTATCAAACGGAAAAAAAAGTTTATTAGAAACAAAAAAATTCAAAAATCAAGAAACAAAAAAACTGGTATCCCAAATTGGGCCTCAGTAATCTTAGGCTCCGTTTGGTAATGCTTAAAAGCCAAAATTTTTTTAAGTTTGCTACCAAAAAGGCCAAGATTTTTTGACTTTTTTGCTTTTGTGACTTTACTTTAGGTAAAATTAAGTAAAAAAACAAAATTAGAAAAGCAATAAAAACAACTCTGATTGACTTTTTTGCTTATTTTAAATAAAAAAAGTCTGAAAAAAGCTGAAAAAAATTGGTGCCAAACAGACACTTAGAGCATTGTTCATCCTCTCACATAAAATAATTCCACTTCGTTTAATAGGTATGAAACCTACATTTTGTATTAGAGGAACACTCAAAAAATACTGAATCATTACTCGTAGAAATCACTAGTGGTAATACTTTGATCATCAAATGGGAGAATATCACTCTCGTTATGATTTGTTACAATAATGAGGGCATTGAAATGTGACCTATCTCCTTGCTTACGACCAGTTTGGGATAAAATGAATTTATCAAATTATTTACTTTTTAACGAATTCTTTTATAATGATATTTTTTCCAAAAAAGAACTAGAATACAAATTAATCCAAATAACGTATTAATTTGAATTTTAATGCTTTTGTAAAAAATTAGTTGAAATAAATTTAATAAAAAAATAGCAATAATTTTTTTTAAAATCCTTTTTTTTTTCTTAAATAGAAATAATCCATTTATATTGCGGATAATATCCACCCATTTTTATCGGGTCACAACTCCATTATCCATTCACGTGTATTTGCAATGGGTGGCGATAATGCCACCGCAACTATTGTTGGAGCCACGACTCTCAATTCCAACCGACAGCTTTACCCCTTTTCGCTTAATCTGCCTCCAGCTTTTTGATCCAACATATTGGGTGCATGTTGTGCCTACCAGCTGGTATTGGGTTTAAGATCCGAGTAATTTATTTTGTGGAGTTTATAGAGCAGACTAATTATGCAAAAAATTAATTTTATCGGACATCAACGATTATATATTTGGATTATTTTATTTTATTATTTATTATCAAAATTATATTTTACGCCTATTAATTCAAGAGAAATTTTAGTTGACATTCTTCGTGTAATCTAATTTTTTAATGCACGATCTACTCACATAAAAAATGAACGGCTTAGATCATATCATTAGACCTTGGTAAGCTCAATATCAACAAGCCACACCGAATTATTCGATAATATAAGACACAATTATTTTAATTTTTTTTAAATTATCTCTCACTATATACGGTCGAAATCCATTTGAGTTAATCCAGTAGCTGAGGTTTCACCTGAGACTATTTATTTTTTTCTAAAAAATATCATTTCTTTTTCTCAAATGTGTGGGGCCCACATATGTTGTAATTCAATTATAATTTATTTTTTTAAACTGAGTATATTTTTTATCTATTTGATCATTTTTTAGTAGAATTTACACCCAAAAAAATTAAAACACTCATTTTATTTTTCTTCATTTGTCCTAAACTAGCAATACATTTTGAAAATTATTATATTTTCTAATTTATTCTCTATTTTATAGTAATGTATTTTTTCGTATATGTATATAATATCATTCTTATATGATATTTATATTTTATCTCTATTTTAAATTGTAAAACTTTACCGATTACGTTTAAAAAGTGATTTTTTTACTTAGTACACACGGATAATTACTTGTAAGAACATAACACAAGCGAATGATTGTTGGGCTCTATTCACTGTCACAATCATGGATGGAGCACTATCACCGTAGAACACATGCTATGATTCTTTTCAATTACTTATCCATGATTATGCATTTAAAAAGAATCCGATCTGGATTCGTGGTTCTGATTGGGGGTGTTTTATCCAAATGACGGTGGCTACCACTTTGTATCGTAGTCAACGTCGGCGACCGACAGAGCAGCTTTCCACAGATTTGGGTGACTAAAAATTTTAGGCCAGCACTAGTCGGCAAGTTCAAGGCGATGACCCCCTCCGTGAAACTCAGAGAAGAAGAGGAAGATGAAATCAACACAGTGAGATATGGCGGTTGGAGAAGAGGATGGAGATTTGCAGAGAATGGAGAGATTAAAGGTGTTTGGGTAGAAATTTAGGAGCGAGCAATTAATCGTCAGAATTGTTCGTGATTTTGGTACTTGACATCGCTAATGACTTGGATTACTTGTGCAAGAGAACAAATGTGACCGACAGGGGTGAAACCACTCAAAATTTCTCTGGCGTATAGATCAGACCAAGGTAAATAAACTAGACAAAATAAAGTACCAAAGCTCTCAAAATGAGTAAAAAATGATTAAGTTGTACCTCTTTATAATAAGGGAACATGTTTTTTTTTA
>BRYE01000018.1:21160461-21162961 GCA_030159115.1 Actinidia arguta var. hypoleuca
CAAGAAATCAAGACCAAGTCCACCTGACTCAAAAAAGACTGATAGGAGCTTGAAAGACCTTGGTAAGATGGAGACTGCATAATAGGGTGATTAGTATTGTTTGAAAGAAAAAAACAAGAGGGGGGCGATGGACACATATGGGATAATGGGGAGGAAGAATATCAAAAACTAAAGGAGAATAGATACTTAAATTTGGAGAAGATGATGACAGGGGAGCTGGAGCATGCGAATAATGAGGGTAATCCTATGAGGGGTCGGTAGTAACACTCGAGGGCAGAGAGCCACTGGGTGATAGTGGAGGATACTCAAGTATAGTAAGCGAGTGGGGGAGGTGCAGAATCCTTCTCCACAATCAACTCTGAAGAAAGGCCTAGAGAAGATGGAGAACCTGAGAAGAATAGAATAGTTTCCAAAAAAGTGACATCCAACAAATGATACATATGACAAGTGATAAGATCATAACACCGATATTCCTTGGACATCGAGGAACACCCGAGAAAGACACAATGAACAGTCTTATCATCAAGTTTGGTACAGGTGGCGCTCCTGACATAAACAAAGCATATACATCCAAAGACACGATGGAGGATGATGAATAAGGTACTAGCAGACTGAAGGATATGGAGCGGTGTCATGCCATGTAGTACCCGACTGAGAGTGCAATTGATAATGTAGGTGGCAGTGAGAACAACTATGTGCTAGAAATATTTAGGAAAACCCATCCCCAGTAATAAACAACGGACCATAGACATAATATGGTAATTTTTTCACTCCGACACTCAATTATGTTCAGGGGTGCAAGAACAAGTGAGTTGCTAGAGTATACCACGTTTATAAAGTTCAGCACAAAACTCATTCGTGATATACTCACAACCATTATCTGACCAAATAGTGCACACAACTGTGTTATACTGAATTTTGATTATTTATAAAAAATGGGTAAAATAGGAAAAAATCTTAGATTTATTGCGCATCAAGTAGAACCAAGTACAACATGTGTAGTTATCTATAATGTGACATAATAATGGTGTTGAGAGAGAGCAGTAATTAGAGACGGATCCTATACATCTGAGGGAATAAGATCAAAGGCACTAGGGGTACGATGCATTCGAGGAATATAAGAAGTGCGAGTTTGTTTAAACAATTCACAAATGACACATTCAAAATTAACTTTCTGACATGCTTTATTGAGAGGAAAAAAATCCAACATAAATATTGAAATTTTGCATGCCCTAAACGAGCATGCCACAAATTTAAAATTTTAATAGAAAAAATAGATGAATTTAAAATAAACTGACTTAAAACGGAAGGCTCTAAGACTGGTGGAGTGAAGGCTTGAAGACTAGAGGACAAAATACTAGATGTTGACGAATCCTCAAAGTAGTGTAATCAACCACGCTCATACCCCCTATCAAAAATCTTTTTCAAAGTCAGATCCTACAAGAAATAACGAGATGGTAAGAAGACAACAACACAATTAAGATTTTTTGCAAGACGGATAACAGAAAGAAGATTATAGGCAAAATTTAAAACATAATAAACTGAGAAAAGAATAATATCTGAGGACAAGCAGGCATCACCCTGACTACGAATGTGAATAGATGATCCATCAACAATACAATCAGACTGATTAACGGAACTAACATGGGAGGTAAAAGTAAAAAGTTCAAATGGGGTAACCTGACTTACCATCAAGGGTAGTGGAATTTCCTGCATTAATAGCGGCCATGAGACTAAAGGAGGAAGAGAAGGAGGGAGCCAAGCCCAAGTGCGACTATAGTTCCACTTCTACAATAACAACATGAATTGGAACAACTGGAGTAACTTCCTTGGTTGGGTCATCCATCAAAGCAACACCTAGAAAAATGATAAGGTTGAGCAAGAATGTGTGATGGCGCCGGATAGTGGCTGCGCTAGGAGGACTGTGATGTACTGTGTTGGCTACGCAAAGTGTTGCGCTGCACTGGAAGGCGTGACAGAGGCTACATTGCGTTGGCTACGCTAACAGAGGGTTGCGTTGGCTGCACAGGGATGTGTGGCTGGACGACACTGGATTGGTTTGCGTGACAGAGGCTGGACGGAGCATGACAGAGGTTGGACGGAGCTAGACAATGGTTATGTTGGGTTGCACTGCACAGGACTATGCTGGGCTGCAAGGGACTGCGCTGGATGGACTACGCGGGACTGGACTGGGCTATGTGGGACTGCACTGGGCTAGACAGTACGTGTGCGGCTGCGCAGGGAGGCAATATAGATAGTTGCGCAAGAAAGCAACTTAGATATAGGTTGAAAAAATATTGGGTTAAACGTAATACATTAGGCTCTGATACCAAATAGAAAATTATGAAAAACTTAAATTACATTCATCAGCCATTTATCAATATATAATACAACCTATATCTAAGTAAGGAAAAAATAAAGAAAGAAAGATATAAAAGGACTAAATTATGGACAGTTTCCTAATCTAGTTAGAAAATAAATCTCCTAATTCCAGCAGCTT
>BRYE01000018.1:21165461-21167961 GCA_030159115.1 Actinidia arguta var. hypoleuca
CATATCAATGTAGTAGTAAAATCAACGAATATAATTTCTAATTAATATCTCCTCCAAACTCTCTTCTAGGAGCACCCGGTCCTCCACCCATTATTTCTAACCACAAATTCATTCGTACTATATAACTCTCAACACATCCCTAACTTCGATTGATACATGTTGACGCCACCACAATGGGGGTGGTGGTACAGGGTAATGAGGGCATAAGAAATTTTGATCCATATTTGCATACTTTTTTGATATATAAAATTGTATATAAATTTTGATCTATATTTGTATAATTTTTAAATTTTTTTATAAATAATGACTCCCAAAATTAAAAATTAAAAAATAAATAAAAGATTATAAATATATAATAAAAAAGATTATTTATCCAAAAAAATTAAAAAAATTGATAAAAAACTGATTAAAAACAATAATAATGAAAAAAAAACTAAAAAAAAACTACAAAAAATAGAAGAAAAAAGAGAGGGAGAGGGAGAGAGAGAGAGGGGCGGGTTAATTTAGTAATTGAAAAGACAAGGGGTGGGGCCCGGGAGAGTGTGTGTCCGGGGTTGGGATTAATAGTTATCGTTGTTCACATGTAAATTTCACTGTTAGTCCCTATAGTTTAGTAAAAAATTCAACCTTTGATCTCTATAGTTCTAATTTGAACCATTAGAATTATATAATTTTTATTTGATGCAGTTTTTCCATTATGGGGCAAAAGCATTTTTTTTTTTTTTTTAAAAAAAAAATTTGACTCCAAGGTCCATAATTTGTCCATGTCATCTAATGCCAAAACTTCTTTATGGCATTCGATTAGAATTCAAACATGAAGTGATGGGATTCAAAAGATGAGTTTATAACACAATCTGCAACCTCTAAGGTTGTGTTTAGATCAAGAATTTGATAAAAATAAATAAATTAAATCATTCAAGATCTTTAGATCCTCTATTTTTTTTCTTCACCGAATTCTTGATTCAAACACAGCCTAATTGAAACCGCGAATTCACCAGTAATCCCATTATCATTCTGCAATCTGCAAACCTCAAATCAACAATAACAAAAGATTTTGAGCATAATGATAATGGGATCAGAAGTTGCGTTTCAATAGACCAAAGCATCATGGAGATTTGACCCCCAGCTACCAACTCAATGAAAGCAAAAGATGTAACATTCCTTCCCTAATCAAGCTCCTCGTTCGCACAAACAACAAAAATATAGGTCAAAAGAATTTAAAATAGAACAAATAACCCTAACCTGACTCCAAATTTAGGCCTTTTTGAGAAAAATTTACTCAATCATGGTTTACATATAGTATATGTAGCACAACAAACCAGCCACATCCCTGTCGAATCGATCAAATTTTGATTCAAAACCCTAGCTCGAGCAGCACCCAACACTTTTCATCGCAGATACATCTTTACCCACATCAATTTTCTCCCCCTTGGAGGGGACAGCCGAAGCAGCACCATCGTCGGCAGAATCCATTGCCTTCTTGATGACAATGCGGTAGATCTGAGTGAGGATTTCAGCAAATGCGTTGTCCACATTAGTAGCTTCCAGGGCAGAAGTTTCCATGAAGAAGAGTGACTCCCTCTCGGCAAATGACTTCCCGTCCTCCGTTGAAACTGACACGAGGTGACGAAGATCGGATTTGTTGCCAATGAGCATGACTACGATGTTGGGATCTGTGTGATCCCTCAACTCCTTCAACCACCTTTCGACATTTTCAAATGTGGAGTGCCGAGTAACATCATATACAAGCAGTGCCCCTACAGCGCCTCGGTAGTAGGCACTAGTGATGGCACGATACCTAAGCACTCAAAAGTGATGAGAAACAGTCAAAATTTATAATAAGGTGCCTTACCGTATAAATTATATATATATAATCAACAGTTCTGTAGGATTACGACATTAGTCAGCAAGATAAAATGAGTACGAGTGATGCTCCACAAACTAACAAATCTTACATTTTTTTTCTTATTCACATAAGTTGCAACAGGTTCCATCAAATAGCAAAGTTTCATTCTTACCCAAAACCTCAGTAAGAGAAATTCATAAATTTTATTAGTTTGTATAACATTTTTCCAATAATTATTCATAAGTTGGAAAGAAAACATCGCAGAAACTAGGAATCCATGCAATTAATCAACTATCAAACCGGTTCAACACTTGATAAAACGTCTTCATGTTCCACACACATCCTTATATCTGTCATTTTTTTGTATCACCATTACGAAGTATTGTACTATCATTGGTCAACAACATTCCGTGCCCCCAACCCGCTTCGTAGAGCAACATCAACAATTTTTTCTACTGTAATGATTCAGTCTATCAACAGATCCATATTATAACCCATCAAGAGTGGAAGGTAATTGTGCATCAAAATATAAACAATCCCATATCCCAATTAATTGGAGAAAGAAGAGGGGCATCCTTGAGCACGGAAGCTATACACATTCATAGTGTACATAAATGAGTCAGCCCATTAAATTGGATAAAGAATTCACATATT
>BRYE01000018.1:21207961-21210461 GCA_030159115.1 Actinidia arguta var. hypoleuca
TATTTGCTCAAATGCCATTATTGCATCATTTTGATGGAGTTTTTTTGGCATAAATTAACAATTTGGAAAAATATTATTTTCCATTCCATATGGTTCCTTGAAAGCTATAAGAAGATTAATGAATTGTTTCAAAGCTCTTGTGTTTTTTTTTCTTCCCCCAACAAGTGCAGCTGGGTTTGGTATCATTCTCATAATTGTACTCCTGTTTTTTTTCAAATTTGGATTCTTTCATTTGACCTCTCTCTCTCTCTCTCTCTCTCTCTCTCTCTCTCTCTCTCTCTCTCTATACACACTCATAAATATTTACAGATAAATTCATAGTTCTCTTTCCTCCAATTGTATTTTCTTTTTTGTCAGTATTTTGTGAAATCATTCATATCCTCTTACACTTATTATGTCCACATATCGCAAAATATTTGATTAAATTTTAGACCTAGTTTGGGCTAGATTTGTAGCTTATTTTGTGTTAAAATGATTTATTTTTTACTGAATCGTTTAGCCTAACTTTATCATGAGGCATTGCCTAAAAAAATTGTATTTTATCCGACAACCAATGTGTTATTTTAACTCATAAATTAACAAATTATATTAGTCATCTAACACAACATAATTTTTTGACACATTTGCTAAATTAACCACAAAAAAAAAAACTACCTAGTTTGGCCTAATTTGTTTTCTTAGATTTTTTTAGTGTTTTGATTTTTGAGGTATTTCGTCTTGAATGGAATTTTTAACGGTTTGGTTGAAATTTTATGTTTTTTTTCCGCTTCTCTTGACCATATAAGTTTGAATTAAAATTTTCATCTAATTTTTAAAAAGTATTAAATTTTAATAAAATAAAAAAAAATCATAACAATTTAAAATATCTTTAAAAAGCTAGGTCAAGCCTTCTACTTACTTTTAAAGTTGGGTAATTTTCACTTACCTCTCCACAGGTTTCTGATAAATACAGTTATTTTTTTTTTATAATTTTTAAACTTGCACTGACAAAATAAAATAAAAACTCTTTTTTTTTCAAAAAAATATTTATTTATAAACTATTTTATTCTTATTTTTTTAATAATAATTTTTATTTAAAATTGATCTAAATATTTTACTTTTTAAGTGCTCAAAATCTAAACAAACATAAAAAAGAATACTATAATATTTTTTTATAAAATGAATATGTATTTGTTTTATTGTTGTATTGAGAAAATAAATTTAAAAGTCCTAAACATAAGGCCAATGTTGTTATTTTTGAACAAAAATTAGTTTTAGGATGAATCTTGACAATAATTTTAAAAATAAGAAAAATCAGTACAATTTTAAAAATTATACGTGAGGTAGTTGATTGTAAAATAAGGGAAAAATGCACTTTTCTACCTCAAAGTATTGAGAGATTTTTAATTTGCCCTCCATCTAATAATTTTTCTAATTTGCATCCTCAATTCCTGAATTAATTATAATCAAGCCCAATCTTTAACTTCCGTCTAATTTTTAACGGAATATCACACGTGGCGCCTACATGGCACACATACACTGCCTATGTGGCAAACTAGATCCATACGCATTTAATCTTACCCTAACCCTAATCCTAACCCCTTTATTAGTTAAGAAAGCAAAGTGGGAATTTTTTAATATTTTAAGCGGACAAAGTACAATTTATCTTAAAATAAAATATGTAATCTTTTTTGAAAAGTTTGAACATCATCCACACGTGGCCTTGACATGACCGTTAGTCGTGTCAATCTCACAAATCTCATTTTTTCACCCACTTTACAATTGAGGGGATTTTTTTTTACTCAGCTCTGATTAGTTAAAGAAAATTGCTAATCTCCGTTGAATGAGCAATGTTTTACGAGTAAATATGTATATTGATTAACATAAACAAATATATAAATATACAAACAACTGTATTAAAAGCCATAAAAATATATATAAATATTCGTATAAATTGTGTATTATAATATAATCATTAGTTGAAATAGAAGATCCATTGTAAACTAATTTATTATTATTTTTTCAATAATAATTTTTATTTTAAAATTGATCTAAATATTTTACTTTTTAAGTGCTCCAAATCTAAACAAACTTAAAAAATATTATAATCATATTTTTTTATAAAGTGAATATTTTATTTATTTTATTGTTGTATTGAGAAAATAAATTTAAAAGCACTAAACATAAGGCCAATGTTGTTATTTTTAAATAAAAATTGAATCTTAATAATAATTTTAAAAATAAAAAAAGTCAGCATAATTTTCAAAATTATATGGAAAGTAACTTTTAAAAATTGGGAATAAAAATTAGAAAAGCCAAAGAAAGTTATTCCCAATTCTTTTTAAAAAATTGTCTAATTGGCTAAAATAAAACTAAATTTGGTAGAAAATTATGTATTTATAGCCGTTAGACGAAGTGGGCCCCTCTATACATGGGTCAAACACCCCCACCAACCGTACGAAAAAACAGATGGAGCTTTTCTCTGAATATATATATTTTTTCATTATATTCGATATATATA
>BRYE01000018.1:21257961-21262961 GCA_030159115.1 Actinidia arguta var. hypoleuca
ACTTTCTTACTCATCCAAACACGATCTATGTTGAGAAACCACAATCATTTCTTTTATTTTCTCAGTTTTTAAACTGACCCACTTTTTAACACTTTTATTCTTTTACCAAGTCTTTCTTTAACCACATTTATCTGTATACGTTAGTCAATACACCACATTACAAAAGGCATGTGAAAACCTAAAGATCCAAGAAAACTAGTACCATTCAATAATTGCAAAGCAACAAACACTAGCAACTGACTCCAACTATAACATGCAATTAATAGAGAGGATCGAATATGATTTTATTCTTTTGAAAAATATGGAAACTAGTTACATATGACATTTTACCCCAAAGTGTTTCAACTATAATGATATGCAAATATATATATATATATATATATATATATATATATATATATATATATATATATATATTAGGTGATGATATAGGTGCATATATAGCAAGTCCATTATGTATATACAATAATTTATTATTAGGTGATGATATCATATGTCATTGATGACATAAAATCGCCATTGCAATGGGTTTTTTCATCATTATAGCGGTAGTTTATGTACAAACTAGAAGGCTGGTACACACTATGTATGTGTGCAATTCTATATTCTGATCAATTAAAGAGTAGGTTTCTGTGTTTTTTTTTTAAATGAGGGGTAAGGATTGCAATTACCAGAGCAGTTATGGGAGGGATAGTTGTGTTAGAAAAGACATATTACATTATTACCCTTCAAGCATAGGAAGTTAAATGCTATTCAATATGGGGTTATGAAATTTTTATAGTATATTTTTGGAACCCAAAATATCCACACAACTTCAAAATATATATTAGTATAAATATTTTGTAAGAGGGAAGCCCCATAGTACACACTATGCACTAAACTGTATTTTTCATAATTAATTATAATAATTTATAATTAACACCATATATTTTTGTAACTAACCATCATAATTCGTGATATTTTTCATGCGTACTATACTCCATTTTTCACCGCCAAAATAACAAATAACTAACACCACAAATTAAGTCGCATGACAAAAAAGTCATAAAAATATATAACAAACCGTACTACAAAAATTCTTAACAATCGAACAACAAAAGTGCACAACTCTACTTTTTTACGGGACACACCCATTCATAACTAAACCGCAAAACTCTTTACCAAACCAGCGCGACAAAAATAGGAAACATTTTTATAATACACACCAGTGACACCACACCATATGTACCTCACCTTTTTTCTTTGTAAGAATATAATGTTACATGTAGTTTAATGGTGGGAGGTTACTGTTCGAGTTATGCACGCCTGTTGAATTTAGGTACTGCATGCTTACAGAAATGCATAATTTTGTTGGTTGGTTTCATCTTTAGTGCTTCAGTAAACCTTCCCCTTTTTGGAGAGACAGAGAGAAATTGTAGGGTGCTTGTTGATGATGTTGCCTCGCACTTATTGTTTCATTACATGTTCAAGTTCTAGTTTAGACAAATGCACAGTTTGGTTGCGTTTTGGAAAACTGTTTTGTCATATTTGAAATAGGGCCTGTTTTTTTAAGATTTCTTACATGATTGGATTTTCGATTCTTTTTATTTTTCGTGAACTTTTCTTTAACAATTTGATTAAAATTTTATATTTTTTCAGTTTCTCTTGACGAAAGGAGACTGAAAATATAAAAATTGGACAAGAGATTGGCTAGGGATTGAGGGATAGGTCTTGCAAGTTTCTTCTTTTTCAAGGTCTCAAGTTCGAAATATGTTAATTACTATCATTTCCTGACTTTGAAAAAATATGATGAAGCTATGTCCATGCAAGCATGATCAAAATGTAAGATCACCTTTGTAGGCCCCCACAAGACTCTGGATCCACTCTGTTTTCACATCTAACACTTTCCAAATCCAAAGACCCCCCTGCCTCCCTCCTTCCTCCCCCATATCCTAAATTGGGGATACCCAAGTCAATATGAAAGCTATGATCTCTCTCTCTCTCTCTCTCTCTCTCTCAGTAACGTATGGGCCCATCCCATGCCATAGCCCAAAAGATCACACTCTGTTTTCACATCTAACCCTTTCCAAATCCAAAGACCCCCCATATCCTAAATTGGGGATACCCAAGTCAATATGAAAGCTAAGATCTCTCTCTCTCTCTCTCTCTCAGTAACGTATGGGCCCATCCCATGCCATAGCCCATAAAGATCACACTATATATTCAATTGTGGGCCGTGGGATGTCTCCATGCAGACCATCAAAGTCGACTTTGACAATTTCATGTACTTTTAAGAAGAAAGCTACTCCCTTCATCACAATTTATTTTTCTTATTACTTTTTTTTATGTCTTGAAATATTTATTCACTTTCAAACTAACCTATCAGTAAATTTCTTTTTTTTCTAACCTTACATTTTTTAATTAATCTAACGCTTTCATTTTTCACTTTTTAAGCAATTTCAAATTATTTAAGTGTAATCTTGGAAGGTAAAACTTTTAAAAAAAACTTATTTGTCTCGTTTAAAAGTTAAAACTTCCAATAGGAACAAACCAATTTAGACGGAAGGAGCACTATTTTGTGAGAAGACTTCATTGCAAATCGGCCTTTATGTGTGGTTCAACTGATAAAAAGTTTGATTTTGTGTTTAAGGGGTCTCTAGTTCCAGTATCCTTAATGCATTTGCTTAGACGTTAACTTCAGAATCTTTAAATTAGTCTCTATCGAACCTAATTAAGTTAGGCGGAAATATTGGGCGATGTTGTTGTCTGTAAGAAGATTCCACTCCAAAATTGATCTGTTAAATTGGTTGATGACACTTGTCAAGTTTATGGCTTGGCACTTGTAACAGCTAAAATACAACAAAACCTAGTTTGGGATGCCTATTGTCGTTTTGGTGGGAATTAAATAATAGCTGTATTATGAAATTTTTTTATCTACCATATTCAACTGTAAATAAAAAAGAACTAAACCAAGTTGATCCAATAAAGGTCGCACATGAGATAAATTGGATTAATTAAGTTTTTAGTAATTTTTTGGGTAAGTTTCACTCAACTCTCCTAAGGTTTCTGACAAATATAATCATCTCCCATGTAATTTTAAAAATAATACTGACATCCCTTATTTTTAAAATTAATGTCAAAATTTTTCATTTAGAGCTTATTTTTGCATAAAAATAACAAATTTGCCATTTGATTTAGGACTTTTAATTTTTTTCTCAATACACTAGTTAAAATGGAGGTAACGTCACAGTCTCAGAATTGGAGAATAAAGTTTTCAAATAAGTGTTCAATCATGTCGGTTTAGGTGAGAATTTTAGAACGTTTTGCTTGTTATTCAAAACATTTGGTATTGCGTGTTCGATTTTGAAGTGAATTGAAAAAAAATTGTCATTATAGCATAAAAACTGAAAATGATTTTATACTTTTATGTAATTATACTCTTTTTTTTTACTTTTAGAGTGAGAAATTGATATATAGGGCTTCAAAACGGAGAGAGATAATAATTTTTAAGGGTAATTATGGAATAAAAATAATTATAGGACTACTTGGATATATTTTTTTCTAATGGAAGGGTTTTTATCAATAAAAGTCTGGTGTATGGGACCTACATCCAAATTTCCCAATACAAAATAAGATCCTCTCTACTTTATATTAATTACCAGAGGCAGCGGCACGCTTACGGGGACGTAGCTGCTTTGATGGGACAAAAATCATGTACAGTATGGTCCAATTATTGCATTCAATGGCTTATTAGCCAATAACATTTGGAGTCTTGGAACAAAACTTCTCTAAAAAGTTTAGGTTTAGGCAACGATCTAGTGTTGTGGATCTACTCTAAATCTATATTGATGATTCGAACCATTCATTTGTAAAGAGTTAAAGTTTCTTCATTTAAAAGTTTTAATTTTTCAAATATAATAATATAATTATGATATCACGATTCGATTTCAGTTTGACAGTTAAACTATGACCTATCTACTTTTTTTCCTTTTGGGTTCACTCAATGGTATGATTTTAAAAATATTGGTTATACGATATATTGATATTGCGTATATTGGGGTACTATTTTAAATTTATCGTTATATATATTGCAAGCATCTAGATCACATGGATTTTTTTAAGTTAATAGAACTGTAAATAAATTAACAACTAATCCCACGTCACAAGTTTTAAGACAACTCAAACATTAACAACGGATGAGATTCAAATGAAAAGAGCATTCTTAAACTCATTGGCCATCAAGATTTATCAAAATAGCCTTTTAACACTTAAGATTTTCAAAAATATAATACAATTTGTGTACTGGATGAATTTTGAAATTCTATACGTACAATACAAGCCTGTATTGCAAGAAAACCGAAACGTAGAATTATGTATTCTATTGGTATGTAATTTGATAATTTGGGTCTGTGCTTAAAGAAGTTGAGTGTCCCAACTTCCTAATAAAGACTTTCATTAAAAGCATAACATCCTTCAATGTTATCTTTCTTACACATCAACCCCACATCACACTTTTCAACCATATCTCCTCAAGAAAAGTAAAAATAAAAATAAAACTCAACAGTTAAAAAATAGGAAACATTAATAAATAGAGATGAAACTAGATAGCCTTATAGTCAAAGTTGTTTAATCTCTCCGAAAAAGTCCCCCCCTCCCCTTCTCTCTCTCTCTCTCTCTCTCTCTCTCCTGGCTTTTGGATTTCTGGGTGTGCATAAATTGGAGATGTTTTGTTGGGTTTTTGTACACTCAATGGTTACAACTTGGAAACCATAGTCAATCTCTCTCTCTCTCTCTTGATGGCGGAGATTCCAGGGTCAGTGGCTAATGGTAATGGAGATCATGAAGTGGCCTTGAACATAAAAGATGGTGATATTACCAATGAAACCAATCAAGTTTCGAGCTGCTTCATCACTATACCTTTCATCCAAAAGGTGATTCTATATTTGTACTTTTTGTCTTATTTAATTTATATATGAATATTTATTCATAAATTATTAACCTCTGTTTGGTTGCTAAGAAAC
>BRYE01000018.1:21272961-21275461 GCA_030159115.1 Actinidia arguta var. hypoleuca
AAAAAAAAAAAATCACTTAATCATCAAATTTTAAACCCAAAAATATAACAGACTAGTTGAGATTTAGAAATTTTGACTAATTTTTCAATGAACTGTGGAGATTTAAATCTACAAATGGATTGTAAATTTTATAAAATATATGTTGGCTTATATATTTTCGGTTTGTTTTTCTAAATGGTTTGAGAGACCATAAAACCGAACCTAACAAAAAAATTGATTTCTAAATATTTAAAACTAAATTGATTAACCAACTTTACAAAATCAAACCGAATCTAACTTTTCAATTTAATTTTCTCGATTTTTCTTACGCTATTACACCTCACACAGTAGAAGTGTGATTTTGCCAAATGATGAGTCATTATTATGGCTTCGTCAAAGCAGAATTTGTTCTCTCATATCACGAGCAAGCAGTGGCGGATCCAGAATTTTTTTTTAGGGTGGGCAAAAATTTTTCATCAATAAGATCAGTGGCGGAGTCAGGAAAAACTTTCAGGGGACAAATTGTATTTTTTTTAAGGGGGCATTTATAATTTTTAAGGGGGTAAATTGTAAAAAATTTCTTAAACTATAGGTAAAAAAAAATTGAGGAGACAACTGTCTCTCTGGTCACCGAAACCACTGAATAAGATGATAAATTCTAAGACAATACATTGAATACGATAATATTCAAAATTCTATATATTAATAGCATTTTTTTTAAATAATTTTTTTTTTTTTTTTTTATCCTAACCAATTTTTTTTTTTTTCCAAAATTTCAAGGGGGGCGGCCGCCTACCCTTGGCCAAGGATGGGTCCGCCCCTGCGAGCAAGGAAAAACAGTTTGGGTGGTGGCTGTACGAGATATATAACATATTCTAAACATGTGACTTGGACCATTAGTGTTAGTTGTATATAGCAGCCAGAAAATTCTTCTTTGAACACGTAACAGGAATTTCGCTATCGACAGTATATTTTGTGTGATGCATCGAGAGTGCATTTTATATGTGATCGGATTTTTATTTTTGTAGACTCCGTTACATATGAATATGCACTGTTAATATACTGCGTAAAATGCTCTCTCTAACATTTTTGCACGAACAAACCATAGCTATCGCCTCGTTAATTAATTAAACTTAATCAATTTAACTAAAGTTCAAAGGAAAGGAAAGGAAAAGTCGGTACAGAGGAAAAAAACCATTTACCATCAAAGTCATAAAAGGGGTGATAAGTTACGAGGAAAGTTCTTTTAATTACATATTAATCAGGAAAATTACTTCTTAATTAATTCATTTTCCTCGACAATTTTGGTCCAAAAGCAAGGTGTTAGGTGGATAAACACGACTTTTTTTAACATAGTTTCATGCAGATTGGAGAAGAAAAAAACATTCAGGACCCGCCGGAGACAATTTGATATTGACCTCAAGCAATAACTTTAGATTTTTCTTTGTTATTATTATAGTATTTTTTTTATTAAAAATGTACTTGTATATCCTTTTAGATGCAAATTACATGAGACTAAATGGGACGTAACCATATAATACATAGGTCTAATTTTTTACGATTAAGTCTCACTCAAAATATTGTTTTCTCTTGTTTTACCGGCCACATGATTTATAGCAAATTCCATAATTCTTCTTCGTTGAAATGTATTGAAAACTCATTAAAAAAAATTAAGGTGGTGATTAAAAAAATCTAAGAGTTTCCATAACAATATCAAATATAGCATAACGTCATTCGTAAGTGATAATTGGGTAGGACATTATCAAAATGATTATTGTATATTTTCTTCACTTTTAATTTTTTTATAGGCAAGCATGTGATAGTGTTTCCAATGAATGGTATGAATTATACCTATATATATATATATATATATATAGGTATCCTTCCTAAATAATCGATTAAACTGAAAACTATTTATAATACCGTCCACTAGTAGGGGCTCAATTAAAAGTCATAGTAGAGTCTCGTATAGACTGACTTCAAAAGTTGCTGGTAAAAATTTTTGAACTTGCAACTTTGTGGAGTAAGTTCCTTAGTTGTGGCCAAACTTTTACTTTACTAATCTTTTAAGGTTATTTTTGTCTTTTTCATTTTTTAAATTTATTATTATTTTTTTCCTACCTAAGAAACAGAAACCACCGGGGATGTTGTGGCTTGCATAATATGCGTGCGCGTGTTTTTCAATTTTCATCTTCTTCCTCTAAACGAGTCTTGTGTTTTTTGGATTTTGTTTGGAATATAGCAACATTCCAACAAATGTTATTGTACAATTTTCTACTCTTCTTTATGCTTTTCATGGCCAAGAGGAAAGCCCCCCCAAAAAATTGGAATTTTTTATGATTTCGTTTGGTAATATTTAAAAATTAAATTATTTTTAAGTTTGTTAATAAAAAAGTCAAATTTTTTTGCTTTTCTAGTTTTACTTTAGCTAAAAATAATAATAAAAAAATATTATTTTTTTTTGACTTTTTTACTTATAAACTTAAAAAAAATCAACGAAAAACTAATACCAAATGGAGCC
>BRYE01000018.1:21310461-21315461 GCA_030159115.1 Actinidia arguta var. hypoleuca
TGAAGATCGTTGTAGTATTGTTCCAAGGAGCCTCCAGCTTGTTTAAGCTGCGTCACACGACGTCTCAGATCATAGACCTGAGATGTATCACTACCATCAAAATAAGTGGTAGCAATGGAGTCCCACACCAGTTTGGCAGTAGGAAACCGAATGAAATTCCCTATCAACGAGGGATCCATTGAATTAATTAGCCAGCCTTTGACAATGGCATTATCTGTGCGCCATTTGCGAAAGGAAGGATCCGTCAACGATGGTTGTGGAAAATCGCCATTGATATATCCCAACTTGTCTTTGCCTGAGATGTACATCTCGACAACTTGGGACCAGAGGGCATAGTTGGTGCCATTCAACTTGATGCCAATCGGAGCAGCAGGGGGTTCAGTAGACAGGGTTGGTGTTTGGATTTTGCTAAGAGCTTCAGTCAGTTTTGTTGTGAATTCAGCAAACGTGGAGTCAGACTGAGATGCACCAGTGTGATGCTCTGTATCAGAATCCGACGACATGGTTGGCGATGTAAGGGAAGGCACGGTAAGTATTAGGGTTTTCGGGTACGAGAAGGCCTAGGTTTTGGCTTTGATACCATGTCAAAATCTGTATTCTTTCATATATCTTTTACAATCGTTAGTTACAAATATATATAACTGGAATAAATCTTCTATATTTGGCTATACAAATCTGTTTCCTACAATCATGCTTTCGTGTGAAGGAAAGGATTTCTTTCCATCCCTCTTCCTATAATTCCTCCCATTTACCCATATATTACAGCTCACGCCAACAGAATCCATGACAGCCATGAAGAAGTTGTGAGTCCTAGCTGAGTGAAAAAATGGTCTCAAGTATGCTAATTTTCACCTCACTAGCAATAATTTGCATGAATTTGGTTCACTTTGCAGGATGTTAAGAAACTGTAATATATCTGGATCAATCCCAGACTCTCTGCCAAATTTGCCTTTAAAAATGCTGTAAGTCTCCTCTTCCCTCATAATTCTTTTAATCCCTTTTAGACTTATTTCATGATAAGGCTAGAACATCCTAAATTACTGCTACCTTCTATATTTGAGATGGACACACACACACACACACACACACGTGTTTGTGTATCTTTTATTTATCCGATCATTTACATGAAATCCAGATAGCATACATGACCGCACAAACTTTTTTATGCGAGAAAAAGGTGTAGATTTTTTAGAGGGGTGTGATATGTATAGAGAGTCATGCTACACAAACACAATTTGTTATTGAATTCTCACATAAAATGATATGGTTGTTTGTGGTCCTTTCATTTGAAACCAAAACACCCACCACTTTGGCTCGTAATTTCAGAAATGCATACATAATTCTCGATGAATTTTCTATAGGAAAATTCTGTTTGTGTACCAATTTTCATAGGCATATATATGGATTGTGCTATCCTCTTGCATGAATGAAGTTGGAATGATAAGATTTTTATTGGACAGTAATTATTCTTGCCATCTTATTGAAATTAGGATTTAATAGAAATTTTAATATTGAAAATTAGAGATCAAAATCTCCTGTGGGCCAACAGTAGGGGTGGAGAGGGGGATCTTTCATAGCCAATCAAGAATTTTTTTCCAACTCTACACACGTTAATAATCTTATTTCATGATGTTTGCAACTAGTCAGCGCTATGTGATGACGGCCAGACACTGTGTTCATCATGGTTAACAGATAGAGAGGAACAATTGTGGGGCAAAGATTTGCAGTGGTCATGAAATGTATATAAATGGTTGACAATTATGACTGAAGTTCTAACTGGTCATCGTGGCAGATAGTTGTGGTCTTGCAGGATTATTTTCAAGCAGGAAGAGGAGACAAGAAATTTGGGTTGTTAGACCGTAGCTTGCTGCTGAAAAATGTAATAGGCTAGCGCTGCATCAAATAAATAAAGGAAAATCAAAGAAGGAAGAGTAACCTTATATCAAATTAAAAACAGAGAATAAAGAAAAGAAGACAGAATTTATTAGTAAAAGAGAGGGGAGATTCGGATTGGATCAAAACCATTTACAAAACTGAAGACTGCAACTCTGGTAGAAGCAAGCACCAAATTGTTAAGATAAAGCAAAAAAAGAGCCAGGATATCCTTCGATCTCCCATATTATCCAAGTTAAAGTAGAAGCTTCAACTCCAACAGTTGATAGGAACACTCGGATTGGGCTCAGAAGTGCCCATTGAGCTTTGTGTCTATTGATGCACTGGTTCTTGTCCGGGCTTTCGGACTAGCTGCTGTAGTCTTGCCTTCCGCCTTCTGCATTCAGCTTTTGGCTGTCTTCCTCCTTGGGACTAGCAGTAGCCTGAGAAAGAGAAGCAGCATTCCTCGTCAGCTGAAAGAACTAACTCGAGTATTGAGGGGAGGAACAAGATCACGACCCGACACCAATCGGGAATTGTTTTACACCTGGATCAAAATATGGGTGCGGAAGTATGAATTTCGTACTTAGTAATCTTAGCTAACTTGGGAATGGAATATGGAAGCACTGGGGCACTGACTTATCATTCCTACAGTCCTGCTCTTCTCTCTCCTTCTTTAGAGCCTGGGCTTCTGTTGGATAGTGCTTAGTTTTTATGACCATCTTTTTCCTTAAACCATTGGGTTTTTCCCCCCCTCAAGTAAGCGGAAATTCATTGGAAATGCATACCACCGAAAGTTCGTTGAGGACCCACTACCTACTTAGTTTAGTATTCGACATCTCTCTTCGTGGGTGCTTAAGTTAGCTAGTCTTCTGGTCAAGTTTTCTCTATGCCATTGTGGTCCCAATTATGGGGGAGACATATAGAGTCTCGCCACCTCTATAGTTGCTGCCCCCTACTTGCTCATTCATCTTTCCATTTGTGAATCTCCCTGATTCATCAGCGGAGGAAATGGTGGCGGCCCTCGTCCACAAGGATAGAAGCATCTTCTTAACTCTGCCTGAGTGCAGGGATGTTTGTTGTACGTTGGTTTTCTGTGGATAGGGGCTCTCTCGAGGGGCAACCACCAGCATATTCTAGTTAAAGTTTCTCTGCCTAGGTTGAATGCGGTTGCTTACTGCAATTAAGTTCATGCTAAACACTCGGTGGTTGATAGAAGCGGCTTTGGGACTCGTTTCAAATTTAGCTGAACCCTCTAACCTTATAGTTGAATAGAGTCACGAGGGAGAAAGATTCGGCTCTTTCTTTTCTCTATTTTCTGTTTGCCTGCCTTCTCTCGCCCCTGAAGTCAAAAAAGAAAGAGTAAGCCTCGATTGTCTTTTAAAATCCTGGCAATATGATGACTCAAAGTCTTTTTTGAAAGGATAGTAACAGTGCAATATTCCATAGATATGCAGGAAGCATCCTTCAAGAGATCAACCAATACTCTATTCTAGCAACACTAGGCATTTTATTCTTTCTGATGGGGCGGCCATTGTAAGAACTCATCCGGAAACTCAATATTGTGTAGTACCCAAACAATTCTTACGTCTTGCTGTCTTAGGGTCTAGTTTAGTGATAGAGGTAGGTCACCTTGGTTCACTATAGCTCTAGATGATGATGAAGCAGACACAGGTTGATCACATTCAGACCTCTCTGAAACTGAGACTAGGAGAGGCTGGTTACCAGTGGTTTTCCTAGTCGCCTTGTCACATTAATCCAATTACAATCGTCACTGGTTTTGACACATTCTTATCGCCCTCTCACCTGGTGGTTTTCGTCCTATACGTGTAATTGTTTATCAGTCTGACTAGGCTGTCCCTGGTCAAATTCATCATAACACTTGTAATGACCAACTTTGTGAAGATTCCATTAGACTCCGGGAGTTCTTAGCAATGTCTGGATAAATCTCAGTACATACAGAAGGTGGAGGCAATCTGGATTTCACATCCTCCTTGCTTTATGTCTAATTCCAACTGCTGCTGACATTTAAAACCTTCCAAATCAAAAGAACCATGAATGAATTATACTAGCTGTGCTATTACTTCACATTATTCTTTGTGTAATCAACCTTTTGAAGTTATGTGCTTTAAAAAATTTGTACTATTAATTGTGGCAGGGACCTGAGCTACAACAGGTTGGAAGGAAATATTCCAAACTTTGCAGAAGCCACTCCTTTGCAAATCATGTAAGCAATTATAATTAGGAGGGCATGGTGCCCTATTATCAGAATTTCTTAAGCATGGAAATTATTCCTCATTTTTTTTTTGTGCCACTGCAAATGTATTAATATCTTGAACCATGCACAATTG
This sequence comes from Actinidia arguta var. hypoleuca, assembly GCA_030159115.1. Lineage (NCBI taxonomy): Eukaryota > Viridiplantae > Streptophyta > Magnoliopsida > Ericales > Actinidiaceae > Actinidia > Actinidia arguta. The sequence continues at coordinate 21,314,685 of BRYE01000018.1, forward strand.
GCCTGACATGTATGTTCCCTATTAACGTAGCATCTCTATTGTATACGAAAATTGTCGAAACTTCTCCCGTAGGACTCTAATTAAAACTGCAGTTGGGGCTTTTATTTATCTTTTCTTTTTTGCGTGTGATTTGGGGTGGGGTGGGTGGGTGGGTTGTAACATGGTTCAGTTTAGTTTGGTTCCAATCAAATCTACAAATGGACAACCTTTGCCAATTCCTTAAATCAGATCCAGAACTGAACTGTGGATTCCTTAGAAATCGAACCAAACTGTTCTTACCATACCAACAATAATTGTTTTTTGATCTGGTTGAAGAAACAAGTTTGTACCTGAAACTCACAGCATAGAGGGAGTAAAAGTAAAAGAATAAGATGTCAATCAAAACTACCATAAGACCAAATGCAGATCCCAAAGGGAGTTCATTATCTACACTCAAAACATATAAAGATGGCATTATTGCTAAATCAGATATATATGTGTATGTGTACACATACATATATTGATAAGTGCAATAATTTAGAGATCTTTGGACAGCAGAGTTTCAGATCATGTCGCAAACTCTCTTTTGACTGGATAAATCCGAAACTACAAATGCAATCAAACTACTTAACTCTGGAGGGAACACGGCACAATGGGGCACAGCTTTCCCTGCCTGTGCAGCCTCTCCATCTGCTTTGTTCCTGAACTATGACTAGCCGAAATTCCCACCCATAGGCATTGTGCCAGTGGAAGCTCTGATACCACTTGTAGGATAGTCATGGAAGACTGCAGAAAAAT
>BRYE01000018.1:21320461-21322961 GCA_030159115.1 Actinidia arguta var. hypoleuca
CCTGTGGAGCTTCAAGCGCGAGGCGAGGCGAGACAAGGCTCATTCCTTATCGAAGCGAGGCGCACATTATCGACATAAAAAAGAAAATATAATATACGTTTGATAGATGAAAAAATGCTCAATTAATTAAAATAACAAACCATAAATGTCTTACAAAATATAATAAAAAAAATTAAAATAGCAAATTATCCAATCATCATCAAATAATAATATAAAAAAATTAAAAAGTAGATAAAATAGAAAGAATAAAAAATAATAATATAAAAAAATAAAAAATAGGAACAAAAAAATAAAAATAAAAGGTAAAAAAATTAAAAATAGAAAAGTAATGTGCAGTATTTCTTTTGTGAGAGAATAAAAAGAGAAATACTGAGAGAGAGGAGCAGCTACGACGGCAATGACCAGTGACGGCGAGCAGATCTAAGTTTCGCAACGAGCAGATCAGAGAATCGCATGAGGTGCACGAGGCACGCGTTGCGCCTCACCCATGTTGAGACGTCGTGTGCGTGTCTCACTGCGCCTCGTGTCTCAAGGCGCTGAAACGCACGCCTCTAACAACACTGTTATGGATTGGTCAAGTGGTACCTGCTTTTGCGAATGATGGACCCCGGCCATGAGTTGATTTTCACTCTTTGTATTGCTAATCAAAGCGTATGTCAGTTGTGGTGTGAGTAGAGGTGTGTGTCAGTTGTCTTTTTGTATGTGGATTGGAATGTGCCTTGGTTGTGATATGGTTAGAGGTGTGTGTGTCAGTTGTGTTTCTTGTGTTTTTGTGTGTGGATTGGAGTGTGTGCTGGTTGTATATATGTTCTTTGGTAGAGCTGTCAGCTTGTGTGCGAGGTTGTATGCTTGTTTGCTATCCTCTTTTCCCCCATTTCTAATAGCATGTGTGCGTTTGGATGGGCATGTATGTGAGTGTTATTTTAATTTTATACTTGTTAAATTTTCCTAAGAGCTTTATGATTATCCATGTTGTTGGAACCATTTTAAGTGAACTTGGGGTGTGTGATCATGGAGATTGTCCTTGAGGATTTAGATTTACTTCTCTAAATTCTGTAAACGAAAATGTAAATGGACATGTATGTATTCTTTTATTTATTTAATTCTGTAAATTAATTTACTGTATTATTTAGTTAGCTTCTTAATTGTATATTGAATTCAGTAGTGACACTGATATAGTTTTATGTTGGTCATGTTGTGGCATTGATCCCATCTCTAGTATTATTGAACTCAACACGTTCCTTTACTTGAAAAACGTTTTCATTGAGCCAAAAACCTGTGGTAGAAGTGGTGTTTCATCGCTTGGCTACGGAGGATTTTAGAAACACTTTTCTAAAACGAAATCAAATCGCGTTGGATGGTAATGCTAGGGAGATGGATTGTATGTTAGTTACTATAGTTGTAGAGATCCAATTGTGCAATTGATATACTATCATTGTTGTTGTTATTGCTGTTGTATTATTTATTAGGCTGATTTTGAGATGGGTTAACCGTCAAGTATTCCATTTTACATAAGAGGCTCTACCAAAATTTCTAAGAATTTTCAAAGTTGGAATTATTTTTAGTCTTTTTATTCACCTCTCTAAATTTATAAGAATTTTCGAAGTTAGAATTATTTTTAGTCTTTTTATTCACTTCTCTTGGTTTAGGAAATCGGGGCGTGAAATGAGTTTTGAACAAATTTTCAGAACATGTGATGAATTAATCAAATCAATTTCACAAAATCGAAGTTTAAGTCACTATATTTTGAGCAAACCAAGTTCGTATGGGATGGACAAAGTACGTAATAGCTTCAAATCAACATTTCAATGTAGTTCATATTGCATCAAATCGGAGAAGGTTTTGTTTGATTGATACTTGGAACAGTCCAATCAAGGTTCGAATCAAACGATTAAGGCTTGTGATAGCCAGATTATAACAAAGGCACCAGTCGGATTCGGGTTTGTTTGATTAGGGATGCAAATCAACCCAATCGAGGTTTGAATGGATATATTAGAGTTCAAAGCAAATCAATTAGGGTTCCAAAGGGCTCGAGTCTTCTCCATTAGTGCTTGAACTGAAGAAAGAAATCACATCAAATCTCTCGAATTTGGGATCATCGCACAAATTCGAACTCTCAATGTGGTTATATTAGGGTCCGAAACGGGTATTTGAGCCGAATCTATATCTCTGATACTAAAATTATGCAATCGGATTCAAGAAATAGATTTCTTAGAGCGAAAATCCCATATCTGGGAAAATGGGAATACAAGAACTAAAACACCATTATTGTCCTTGCTTAATAAGAAGAACATATACTTTTAAATGAAAGCGGTATTTCACCCTTTTCTTTCTTGATACACATTTTTAATTGCTTTGATGATGTAATAGAATATCTCAACTTCTTGTTCTGCAGATCTAAGAGGATTTGATTTGCAAACTGGTTTATTTACCTTTAGACAAATTAAAGCCGCTACTAACAACTTTGACGACAACAACAAAATCGGGGAGGGTGGTTTTG
>BRYE01000018.1:21365461-21367961 GCA_030159115.1 Actinidia arguta var. hypoleuca
ACTTTGGCATGTACTTTGCTTTGCTTCTCTGCAAGTTCTAATGTGAATAAAGTAAGCCCCATCCTTACTATGTATTTTTTTTGTGTGTGGTTGGAAATGAACTTCTTGCCCTTGTTTCTATTTGACAGTTCAAACTTTTTTTCTTCTTTTTCTGGTCTTGTGATTGATTATATGGTTTATTACAAGAGTGTTTGAGGAACACTACCGAACAAAACCTAACAATAAATTAAAACGTTAAGGCGCCAAACGTATTGGATTTCAAATCAAGAGATTCAGTATTCAATTCAACAGTAATACAAGTGGCTAGAAATATTCTCCGTTACCTTTCTTCTTGTTTGATTTTTTTAAAAAGCAGGAAGGAAATAATAATCTAAGTTAATAACGGAAATGAGGAAAGAAAACAAGAAAAAAAGGAAGAAAAAATTGAGAAAGAAATTAATTTTCTACTAATTTTCTTGATTTTTTCCCTTCTTCTTTTATAACGAGCCAAGTAGATTACAATCTCAATAACTTAAATCAAGAGTCTTAACCACATGACAAAATATTTAAACTCAAGTTACTATCAATAGTTTCTTTATCTCACTACCGTGAGATCGGAAATCACAATATCACCCACTCACATAGATGAAGTGCTTGTTGCAATGCTGAGGTTTTTTCCCTAATTGGCAATGTGTTGTACACAAAATCGAATCAACCACACACAAGACAATAAAACTTTACGTAGTTCAGCCAATAATCGAACAAATAGAATTACAAAGGAGGAGACTCAATCTCTCAACAAACTCTCTCACAATCTCTCTCTGTCTTGTCTATCACTCTCAACACTTTTTTCATGGCTTATACCCTTAAAAGTCTCAGCACCCTACTTTTCTTTTTATAGACCAAGGGAATGAGGTGATAGACTCCTAATTTGATAACTAATAATTATCATATTCTTACTCTTCAAGAGATGATCATTCCAAGAGTTCTAGGTAATTTGAGAGTTTTATTTTTACATGGACATTCTATATGAGTCAACTGAGCTTGATCCCAAATATGTGAGTTTGAACTCACCCAAGTAAGTTGTACTCAACACAATGTGAGTTAGCAGTCTATATATAAGTAGGCACATGGTATACTACCATGGGCCTCTCTTGAGATAATCGAACCACATTTATTTCTCTAATTGCACCACCACAGAGCTTTCCCTGTAACTAAAGTTGGCTATGATACTATTTGCTATTAGCTGAACAACTTGAATGAATAGCTTAATCATATAATCGAAAATGTTTAAACCCAAGTTTTTTTCTCAACAAACAAAAGAATTTTATTGATAACTCGGAGAATAGAAAAACGGGTTAAGGAAATACGGCATCATTGCAAAAAAAGAACATCCCATTTAGGTTGACACCTCTCTCAAAGCCAATAACATGCCATCCAAAATCCAAGAGGTTCATGAGTTGGTAAGGCACGAACCAGTACAAGAGATAAAAGTTCACTGGTTGTAACCCAAGTTACTAGTTGTAGTTCACTCGATTCATCCTATCCCAGAGATTAACATTCCTGATTCCATTGATATGACATGAGATATCACATATTCCAAAACAGCTCTACTGCGGTTCTAAAATTTAGACAAAATTTTTTTTTCAAAATTTAAAGTAAATGGTTAAAGTAAATCTGAACCATTCATTTTAAATTTAAAAAAAAATTCTTGATCCAATTATAGGACAATAGGATTTCTCTTTTCAAAATGCATGAAACCAAACAAGAAAGGAAGAAAACATTTTCCCTTTCTTTCTGTCTTTCCCTTAGGTCAAAACACAACCTAAGCAAAGGTAAGGGATCATATATTTACTGAAACTTTTGTAACGAGCTAGACAGAATTTAGTTCTTTACTTGCCCTGAAGGTCTTCATAATTGATCTTGTTTCAACAACTAGGACTTGGGACCTCTGGAAATTTTGCAGATTTCCATGACCTTTTGTATTTTAGATTTCAGCACATTTATAACAAAAGCCAGAATAGAAGGTTCAAGTCTTGAGAAAGTCTTTTCCTAATGAATACACATAAAGAAAGGAAACATGAAAATCACATATGTCTTGTTCTTCTTATAACCACCAATGAGATCACAAAATCTTATGACACTTGCATGTTAAATAACCTTCATCAATATTGGAAATAAGTACCTTGGGAGGTGTAAATATTTGAAAAATGAAGAAGTTACAGTTGGGATTTGTCGCCTGTATTTCAGAAACTCGTGTTTGAGAGCGACCTATAGTGTGATTCAACTCAAAACAACAGCCACTTTAATTCTAGTAAAGAATAGATTATTCCATCATTAATTTAAATTATTGGATGCAGAACAGGGCAATGTTTAGATGCTCGTAATTTAAATGATGCCAACATTCAAACTCATTTAAATACTCTGGCAGAAGCCACTGTTTTGACGCGTTTTGACACATTTTTCACTCTCCAGCTCATTTTGGACTTCATAAAATTGGTTTGCAACATTTCCACTTCGT
>BRYE01000018.1:21400461-21402961 GCA_030159115.1 Actinidia arguta var. hypoleuca
AAGATTTTCTAGTAAAGATTTTGCACTCAATTAGTGAACAATACGTATTGATATCATTACGTATTGTATTTTTCAACAATTTGTTCTTCAAATATAATAGAGCAAGCGCTCCAGCCACTTAAAGCAGTGAATCTCGATAAAATAACTAATCACAAAAGTAGTAAAGATAAATGCACTCAGATTGGCCACATATGGTGGGTGATACTCATTCTAACAATAACCAACCGTTAGGCGGTGATTGAGGGGCAGATAATGATGGAAAAAATAAAATTTTAATACACATTTCCGATGTAGTTTCAAAGATTCATATACATTTTTCACTAATATTTCAATATATTTTTTGTATTTTAACCAAAACCTGATGAAATATGGTTAGCATTTTCCAATTTGTGAACTATGAATGAAACACAATTTTAAATGATGTAATATTAACTAACATTAATTTTAAAATTCACATTGAATTGCAGGGTTCTTAGTTGAGGTAGCTAAAAAAATACTCAGATTCTTAAGCCAACCAACCATTCTTAGGATCTGTATTGTTTCCTAATTTGTTATCAAATTATTGGCATGCAAGCACGAGGGGAGTGTCATGACCACAAGGAATGTCGTACGTACAAAGATATGTGCGGAGTTAAACTTGTGCAAATGTAGTGCTTATTGAAACTTCAATAGCTATAGCCATAAGCTATCTTATGATCACATAAACAAATTAGGCTTGTAACAAATTGGAAATGAAGACTGTACGTAAACAAAATTTAGGAAAATTTTGTGTATGGTCTATGTATGTATTGGGCTTTCACTAACCTTTAGTCTACATTACTTTTGCGAATAATAGAAAGTTTATTAAATTAAAAGATGTTTGGGTTAAGGTCCATGAAACTAGAATTTATGAATGAAAACTATATTATTGGACAATATTGTTCTCCCTTCATAACCTAAAATATAAAAAACCAAAAAAAGAAAAATATTTCGAAATACATCTCTCTCTCTTTCTGCTCAGCCAAACATCACCATCACCATCACCAAAATACATCACTATAAAAAAAGCTTCTGTTGTGGTAGAAAAATAGTCCAAAATTTATAGTTACATGTTTATTGTTCAAAATAGTAAAATTGTTTGTTTGAAATACTAAACTTTATAAAAGTTGAGTTTTATTGTTTTGAACTTTCTAATAGTGAAATTTATCTCTGAAACTAACAGTAAAATTTATCTTTGAAAAAGTTTGCCGAAAAGTCATTGGAAGCTCGCTGGAAGAGTCGTTGGGAAGTTTGCCGAAAAAGTCATCGGACGCCAGTCGAAAAGTGGCATTGCCAAAGAGGGTGGGGATGGTAAAAGTGTAGTGAGAAATAATAAATAGTGTAGAGAGTATTATGGTCAAGTACAAGTACTAGTAGCATAACAAAAATACATTAATGATTGCTCGCCGTAATTGTGGCCTCACCGGAGCATCGATGACTGCATCTTTGATGCATTGCTAGTACTAGGACATCTGAGAATTCTTAATTGGCTAGTTGTAAATAGCTACAGGGCTATGGAACAAAGGATTATCCAAGACATACACCGAGATATTGACGGTGATTCTCAAATATCGTATAACATAATCTCTTTGTTTATCTACAACAAATCAAATCGCATCTTCGAACTGTATGTTGAAGTTCAGAGTTTCATGTGATGTTTTATCTCAAAGAACAAAGTCTGTGAACTTCGAGGCTGTCTAAGAGTTGCCCCGTTTCTTATTCTTTAGTTTCGATCCTTTCTCATGGGTGTCACAGTCATGAATGATTCAGGTTGTAAAATGTGGGGGCAAGTCTCACCCATAACGCTTCTGTAAAGAGAAAAACAATCATGTGAAGTAAAAGAGCCATCATCAATGGCCATATCAGAAAATTACCATAACTAGCTGAAATGAAAGTGTCAAAATTGATGACTTGAAAGTCGAGGTCTTACAACAACAAATGTCTTATGTAAAGGGTTCGTGACACAAACATTGAGAAGATAAGGGGAAAACCAACGTTCAAGAACGGATTGACCCTTAGCCGAAAGACAGATTCCATCGGACAGAGTAGACCGATGACCAAAGAAGCAAGGGATGAGCTTCGGTAAGCATCCAGTAACAGGGAAGTAGTACCATTCAGGCAATTTTAGCACTGGTTCCGACAAAAAAAGAAAAGAAAACTATCTAGAAGCAAGCTTGATAAATCGGGAGGTGTAGCCCTGGATTACCAAATCAACCAAAAGCCACTACCAAAATCCTGCAAAGAGAAAAAAAGAAGCACAAACTATGAAGGGAAGCAAGGACCGCAAACACTTACCGCTGTGGAGAGGTATTCATGGAATCATGGAGAGCCCAACGCTTAGATTTTTGTGAGTGTTGGAAGATTAGTCCAATGGATTTTAGAGTGAAACTCTCAATTTCATAGGACAATTTACTGAAATCGTAAGTCCCTTTAGCTTCACTAGAATATTTATGTTGTTCTTCTATTGTCGATTGTATTGATT
>BRYE01000018.1:21412961-21417961 GCA_030159115.1 Actinidia arguta var. hypoleuca
CCTACGGCTTCTATCCAATCATTCACCGGGCTACAGCTATGACCTATGGTTGTGTTTGGAGTTGGAGTTGAAAAAGGAACCAGCTTGTATGCAAGCATTTTAAGTAGGGTTGTGTAAATATCTGTCAACTCGTCTAACCCGATCGATCCGATCCGATCCAATCCAAACTCGATCAAATTCGTTCATTCTACGGATGAATAATAGGTAGAATTTAATTAACTCGATCACATTCGATTTGGGTGTCGGGCCATTAAATCGTTCAATCCGACCGCCCAACCAGACAAAATATTACACTAAAATCTATATTTTTTATTCAACCCGACCATATTTCACCCAACCCGATCCGACCATTTATTGGATCAAATTCGGGCTCAAATTCGGTTCGAGTGACAGGTGACCCCAAACTCAAACCCAACCGACCCATGAACAGCCATAATTTTAAGTTTTATTTTTGACCTATTTTAATGATTTATATTATAGATTTCATCGAAAAAAATTTATACCGGAAAAATTGATAAGATACAAACCAAAATTGGACTACAAAGAAGCGGTGTCCTTGAAAAAAGCAACATAAGCATGATTGGTACAAGTTTTGAAGGGTAGTTTATGCTTTTTTCTATTTTTTGAAAATTGTGTCAAATAATTGGTATCAATTCTGCTTGTACTTATGAGATAAAAACAACTTTAAAAATTAAGAAAAAAAATTTAATTTTCAAAAACTCATTTTAATGTTTTTCAACTTCTGTTTTTGCTGATAACGTAAGTTCAGTTATACTAAATAGCCACATAAATTTCCTAAACTTCAATTTTTAAACATTATGGTAAAGTTGGCCAGTTGGATAATTAAGGGCTTGAATTTGGAGTAGGTGATGATGCCCTTAAAAGGGTAAACACCGTGCTTACCCATTACAACAACGTACTTTTGAGTCAAATATGGTAAACAACCTACTTTTGAGTAAAATATGGTTGAAACTTTTTTACATATATAGTTCAAAATTCTATACAGATAAGGACAGAATATTTTTGACAAAATATAAAACTTTTTTGTTATAATTTTAAAAATTCGCTTTTATATTTAATTTATTTTCATTGAAAGTAAATTTTGAGAATTTAAAAACATGTTTTTAATTTTTTTTGACAAAAAATGCATGTTATTTTTTGAAAAATTTTGAGAACTTATATTTATGTTTTAAAAGACCTAGGTTCTTTTTTATTGCATTTTTTTGGAATCAGGTTTGCAAATTGATTTTTTGAAACTTATTTGGATTTGGATTTCGATGATGTTTTTCAATTCAAAACATATTTCTAACAAATTTTCAATAAATAATATACATTTTGCAAACATAGTTTTGAATTCTCAAAACTTATTTCCACTCAAACTGAATAAAATAAAAAAGTAATACGTGTTTTATATTTTAAAAAATTAAAATTAATTTTTAAAAGTTTGAACAAAAATGCTATTTCATCATCCGTATATAATTGGTATCCATATAAAATTATGACCCATATATAAGATAGTTTAAATCATGTTTTAATCAAAACAATGTTGTTTTAAGGAGTTTTAATCAAAATTAGGTCGTTTTAAGGAGTAAGCATAGTGCTTGCCCTTTTAAGGGTATCACCTATCCCATACCCTCAACGGCTCACCTCATATTTAACTTAGTAGTTCTCGGACAATTAATAAAATAATCTATATAAAAAATTAGATTGATTTGATATTTATAATCAATTAACTGAATCAAATTTAATCTTAAAATCAGTTTAATGTTTTTATGTTAACTCCTTGTATTTAAATGTTTAGCTTGGGAACTTTCCTTATATATTGAAGAGCCAGCTCCACACAGAAAATTTGGAAGTTTTTATTTACTTTCCTTATTTGTGTGCTGAAGTTCATGCAATCTTTTAGGCAATTTCTAATAATTGGATTTCAAATAATCATATAAGCTATGACATGTGTACTTTTCAAATTTACAAAATTCAAAATTATGAACAAAAATAGATTGAAACTTTTGAACCCGTTGAGTTAGAGATGTATTGTAATAACATATAGTATAGATTAACTAAGCATTTACGGGTACACAAACCAACGATAGTTTTTATAGAAAACCATTTTAGTTGTATATAAATTGTGAATATGAACCTTTTATTATTTCTTAAATCTATATTCTGTTTGAAATTTATTAGAGATGTTTACCATTTGTGAATCAAACTTATATTCTGAAATTTCAAATAAAAAATAAATAATTGAATTTAGAAAAACTATAAATAAAACTTATAGAACCAAATTACAGACATTTGAAAGAGATAGACGGAGGCATATTTTAGACACAAGTTTCTTAAGACGTATTTCGCTCTAGGGTGCTTGCGATTACTGGACGTCTATCTCTCAAGATATAATATTTTTTTCGCAGAACAAAAGTAACATTACAAATTATTTGTTTGGGGAATTAAATAATGAATGAACTCTTTTATTACTGACTGACACACAAACACGATTTTCACGCTTTGAATATAATGAATTGACACTCAAACTTAAAAGAGAAATGGAGTATATATAAATGATGAAGTAACACTAACAAAAAATCACAACTCTTCACATCGAAGATATACCATCGAAGAAACACAACCATTCACCATAAGAGGGTTTATTAAAGTCAATTTTATTCACATAAAAATTAAATTAGATTTAAAATAAGTAATTTTTTCCAACATATTCCAGTTTCTTCCTCCTTTCCATAAATGTTGCAATGATGTTCTTGCAAAAACACATATCATGACTCAAAATGACACCATAATAGCTTTTCCTTCTTACCTACTTTTCTACTTATAGTGACATGACCGTCGTATATCCAACTTCATGGACTTTTCTTACCAAAGGTGATAACACTTTTTGTCATTCCTAGTCATGAATGACTTAATTCCCAAACCCTCACCTAATCTATCATTAAGATTAGCCCCATCCATATGAAGGAAGTAAGAATACATTTTCATGGATTGAATCTGTGGGTCCCCATGGATTTCGTCTGCATGTTGTTGATTATAATTTCATGGTTACTAGACTTAAAGGCTACATTTAATAACAGATTTTAAGAATGTGATTGAGCTATTAGTACTATGAGATTCACTTTAATCATGTTATAATATAAAAACTAAATTTTGAACTAACAATCCATTCGAACTGTTAATCTTTCCAAAATAAAAGATTATGAATTCTATGAGGGTTGGCGTAACTAATCCAATCTCCTGGGACTGTTAATATAAGGAGTTTTAGATTATATTGCTAATTTTATTAAATTAAAATTTGTTAACAAGCATGGTCTAAGGTTGTTCGGAGTATTTGCATAAAGGAGGAATTTGTTCAAAGAAAAAAAAATAAATTAATTTGGAAGGTTGGATCTTTTAACTTTTTACTTTTGCATCACCTAAATCCTAATCAAATCTCATGAGGCTTTTTTTAGCAGTTTTATTTTATTCTTGTGTATAGTTTTGCAAATTTTTAAAAATCATTATCCTTAGTCGAAAATGAGTGAAATTAAGAAATAAAAAAGTATGACATAACTTGAAAAATAAGTATACAGTAAAATGAATATTTCCTTTCTCCGTTTTGCTAATGCTCCGTTTGTTTTGATGGAAATATTTTTTGAAAAATATTTTCTTTATATTTTTCTGTTTAGTAGAATGAAAAATACAAAATCAACGGAATCTATTTACCAGTCAACAAAAAACACATAAATTAACAGGAAAAAAATATTTCTCTTTTTTATTTTGCAAATTATTTTCCAGAGAGCTCGCTTGCTCTTGCCATCATCACCTCCACCACCACCACCACACACAATATAACTATTTTTTAATTTAAAAAAAAACTATTTTATTTTTTATTTTTTCAAAAACCTGTTTTACTTTTTTACTTTTAAAATAATGTTTTTAAAATATTTTTTAAAAGAACTTTTTTATTTTTTTTAAAGCTGTTTTATTTTTTGAAAGACTTGATTTTTTAAAATTGGCCATATAAGTTTTCACATGTTAGCTTTCTATCCAAATTGTTAATGGATATGACGGGGACTACATTAAAATTATATTAAAATTGTAAGATTCTAAGTGTTGAACTTAAAACTATAAAGAGAAAATTGATACTTTGGTCAAGTTATAGGGACCAAAACTGAAATTTGCCAACAAATTTACCTATAAATTCCCACCCCCATTTCACTCACTTTTTCAATTCCAATTCCCCCCAATTTTCCCATGGCAGAAGAATTCCAAGAATCCGAGCTCATTTTCCCGGAAAACGCCAACACCGAAGAGAACTCAAACGCTGATTGGGGTTTTTCAAGTAATTTGAGTTCCAGACGCGGTAACGCGAAGAGGAAGAAGAGGAATTCAATTCCCCTGAAAATCCCTGAAAATCTTTCCGGGAAATCGTTGGTTGAGTGCGTGGAATTGGATTCGTTTGATGACGATAACGAAGGGGGAGAATTGGTTCCGCCTCACGTGATCACAAGTCGTCGGATCTTTGCCGGAAAAATAGCGTTCCCATTGTGCACCGGTAACGGGAGGACTCTGAAAGGGAGGGATTTGAGTCAAGTGCGGAATTCAATTCTCAGGATGACTGGTTTCTTGGAAACGTGATTCCCTCGGAATTCCCGAATCAATAATTCACGCGCTCTCTATGTTTGAAGTACCATTCATTGTAATTTGTAACATAAAACGAAAATTGGGAATTCGAAAAGAAGAAGGAAAATGAATTGCTTACAGCCTATTGGCTTCCATCTATACTGTCTCTAAATAATTGTTGTATTTCTTTTTCTCTGTTTTTGATAATTGTAGTTCGAATTAGCATGTTGATTTGGTTTGTGTTAACACATTCTCTGAGTATTAGAGTTTATCAATCTCGTATTGTACCGAATGAAAAACGAAATGTATAATCTACATTTCATTCCACTCAAAATACCGACCTATATCGGTTTGTATTGAGTGTACCGGTCTGTATTAATAGTATCTCA
>BRYE01000018.1:21455461-21460461 GCA_030159115.1 Actinidia arguta var. hypoleuca
CCTTCAACATATACCTACCATGTATATACGTTATGGAAAATGGCATGTTTGTTTTCGCAAAATGATTGATCTTTAATATAACCGATTCACTATCTTTGTGTTTACTGTTTGGTACTGACGATTCAATTTGAGGCGATTTTGATGTGTCTATAAATATCATGGCTGTATTTGTGGAAGGAGAAACAGTGAATAAAAAATTTAAATCTGAATCCTCTGATACATTAATTTATTCATTTCGTTTGCCTTTTTCTCCACCAAATCCTTAATCCAAACACAGCTTATGTGTTTTGGATTTTGGGTTCACTAGATCGGAGTATTTGTTTTCTACAGTCTAGTTTTGGAACAAACGTAGTCCTGTTGGTGAAAAGGTCATTTGGTTAGGCTGTTTTTGGATAATGGTTTTGTGGAGTGGTTCATCGAGGATGATTGGGAAACCAAAGAATTAATTTAGTGTTTTTGCCCCAAACTTATCCTTAAATCATTTCCTTTCCCCAACTATTGATTCAAACAGTCTTATGAAATGAATGTGGGATGTTTTGTTTAGATTACTTAAGCTTGTTGTAATTTTCTAACCTTGGGGATAGCATTTCATATTTACCCATTTCGTTTTTGGGGTGAAATTTCATTTGCCTTTTGTTTTTGAATGTTAGAAGATGATTTGATTTTTTATGGTTTATGTTAGTACGTCTGTTACTCATTTTACTACTGCACAAATTTCCCTCTTTGGTCCCAAAGATTGGAGTGCATGTTATCTTTTTTTTTCATTTCACATGTAGGCATTTTACCAAATTTATTGGAGATCACTATACCTTTGTAGCTGAAATGAGTGTGAAAGTGGGTATTGATTAAGGTGAAAATCTCAACTTTGATTTACCATGGAGATTCTTACATTAAGCAGTGCAATATCAGTCACTTCTGACATAAAGAGGGGCATGTGGAAGGTTGAAATACTTCAAATGCTATAGATTTCTGTTGTTACTTGTTGTTTCAACTGTAATTTGATCTCTGAATGTTTGTCAGATGCATCTAGATTGAGGAGGAAAATGATGATAGTTTTGTCGCCCCAGTCTTACTAGCATCTCTTTGATGCAATATGGTGATTGACTTCGTATATCTGATTCCTTTTTGAAGATGATCGTGGATTTTTTATGTTTGTTCTATGTACTTTTGTTCATTTTTATTTGTTTTTAAAAGCTATGTTTTAGGAGATAAGCAATGAGGCGTGATGATGTATATCCACCTTTTCTGCAGTTGAATGATGAATATTAACATGCACTACCATCTGATCTCAGTTGCATGTCTCATCCTAAACTTGCTTTATTTTGGGTTTTGTTTTGATTTTCATTTTTAGAGGTATTTCACTTTTTTCTTTTAATCATATTTTCCACTATTTTTGTCAGACTGCAATCTATGATGAAAAACATTGATTTCTGATTTATCTGTGATTATCACATAAATTTATCACCATCTTTCGGCTGAGATTGCAGAAGTAAATTAAAATACTATTTCATTATATGTTCCATTTTGTTTATCGAATTGTTTTGAAGAAGATTGTTTGCCCATGGTATCTGATGTCCAGACTTATACTGCTGTTGCTGGGTGTCTCGTTAAAAGGGCATAAATCGAACAAGAACATTTGCGACACAGTTAGCTTCTCTTATTATAAGCTTACTGTTACTTTATGCCTTGTTTACATTTCCCAAGTTTTTTATAAGCTCTTTTCATCCTCTTAACTTTTTTTCCTATGCTTTGTATTTGAAACATTTCGTTCAAGTGTTATTTTTGTCCTTTCATTTTTGCAAGTATATAATTGTGTTATGATGGATTCAGATCAATAGCATATTACTTAATAATTGAGTGTTCTATGAAGATCATATTGACAAGTATTATTGATCTAACTCCCAACTTTGTCTCTCTCACATATGCGCGATCATGTGCACACGAACACATGAAAGGCCTCCCAACCCAACACAAAAGCAAATGCACACAAAGCACCATAGTTTTCACTGTATTGGTGAGTTATCTGTTAATTGAGACCATCTGCATTAACGTGTGTTATTTCAACTTTTCTAAGGCAGCCAAATTGGTGTAGACCAAAGGGTATTGACTCTCGGGTCAGAAAGAAGTTCAGGGGAATGCACATTGATACCAAACATTGGATATGGTTCTGACAAGAAGACTCAGCATTACCTTCCCAATGGTTTCAAGAAATTTGTTGTGAACAATGTCAAAGAGCTTGAAGTGTTGATGATGCACAACAGGTGAAGCAATAAAGCCTGGGCCCTTCCATTCTCCATGTTTTCTCCTAAATTTCTCTTTGGTATAACCTGCATTTTGTTCTTTTTTTCACGTCCTTTTGCTGTGCAGAACTTATTTGTGCTGAGATCTCACACAATGTGTCGACGAGGAAGAGGAAGGAGATAGTGGAGCGGGCTGCTCGGCTTGATATCGCCGTTACTAACAAGCTTGGCAGGTTGTGCAGCCAGGAGGACGAATGGAGCTTTGACTTTGGAATATGTCATTAAATTTCATGCTTCAACTTGTTTGCCATGAAATTTATTCATTCATTGCTTTTGTTCAATGCAATTTTGGTGGATGAGGTGCTTTTGATCTCTGCTTGTTATTCCAATTTTCTTGAAATTCGTCAGATCATCGCTTAGACCCACCAAGAAAGTAATCAATAGAAGAATCCTTTGTACCTTGAAAAGAATTTTTGATTGTGCTCATATCTTTTCTTTAAAAATTTAGGCAAACATGGCTTTAAGCTTGATGCAATGGAACGTCATAAACTCAAAGTCACTTTTTAGGAGCTTGGCCTTTCAAAAAAAAGGTTTATGTGAATGATGAACAAACTTCAAAACTTGTAGAGTAAGAAATTCGAATAACAAGCAGAGATCAAATGGTTAGTATTTTGGCATAGCAATTTAAAGTTTGTTTGGTAATTTTTAAGAACCAAGTTTTTTTAAAGTTAGCTATTAAAAAAGTTATTTTTTTTATTTTTTTGATTTTATTTTAGTTAAAAATAAGTAAAAACAAAATAGAAAAGTAAAGAGTTAATTTTTTTTGATTTTTTTTATAATATAAAAGTCAGTCAAAAAGTTGATACCAAACATAGCCTAAGTTAAACTCCGGCACTATGATTGGCCGGGGTTGGCCGCTATTTTTGAAGCACACGTTTATGCACCTAAATTTTTAATGTATTAAATTTATTTATAAAAATTAAAATTATGACACAAGACAAACATGATTAGACATGGTATGGATGAGTCGGGTCAATGAGTTGTGCCGCTGGGCTAAATTTTTGCACAATTAAAAATGGTACGACTCAACACAAATTACGAATGGCAAAAGACGCTGGAGTTTTCCAATTTCAAGTTTAAATTTACTACATTTGTGCCTTCTAGATCTGGTCATGGTTACCATGCTAACGAGTGAGTTCAGGCGGGCCTAGTTTTTTTTTTTTTAGCCAATATTGTAAGTCTCCGTACAAAAGCAATTCTCATTAAATCCCACTCAAATGGAGGCCTGTTTTAAAAGCTTAGGGTCCCATTTAGGTTCCATCTTTACACATTTCATCTTTACACATCAAATTGAAGTCCAATTATTTTGATTTTAACTTCCAGTTTAAGAACATACTTTACGCAGATAAATGGTACATATATCTTCCAAGTTGGCTTAAAAGTTCAAAGGTGGCAATGCGGTCATTTGAGGGAAAGTCGGGATTCTTATGAGTTAGGGTTGAGAACCATACGTTTGTTTTTTAGTATTTGATATCTAGAACCCTAAGCTTATTACCTCTTGTTAGATACCACTACTTAAACCAATCACAATACCGCAACGCCACATTGAGGAGAGAAGATTTAAAACGAAAATGATAATTTTAGTTTCGTAAATGAGTTACGCACTCGAAAAAGATAATTTTAATCTCGTCAAATTAGTTACACACTTAACTATTAGTTTCGTAAATGAGTTGCGCACTCGAAAAAGATAATTATAATCTCGTAAATTAGTTACACACTCAACGCGGCAAAGAGACTATGAGACATGAAATTAAATAATACTGATTAACGAGTAAACAAAACATAAGAAGGAACAAGATAAAAAATTAGAGCGACAAGCTTTCTCCTTCGCTAATACTGGTAACAAAACATAAGAAGGAATACAATAAAAACTTAGAAAGACAAGCTTACAAGAATTTCTCGAGCTTAAAGGTGTAAGTTAACTTTTTAAAAAATTAGTACTCTCTTTCTCTTTGCTTTTTGCGTTCCCATAATGTTTAGGACTAAAATTTCTATCAACCACAAGGATTAACACATGGAAACCACAATTGGATGCAAATAAATTGAGGATTCTCTTTTTAACTTGCCTCTTTGTGTACATATCATCTCCCATAAACATAAAGATTCATCTAGTTTGTCTATAATTGGATCTATTTTCCATTTGACCATGAAGTAAAGTGATTAGATATTTTATGGGCTTTCAAAGACCTCACAATTATGGTGTAGATAATGCATGGAATATTCGACTAGTACTATTTTAGTGTAGGTAGCCACCACTAGAATGCCATGCAACATTCCATATTCTTAATTTATAGTGGCTACAACCATTCAATGTATGTGAACTAGTTTGAAGTGGTGCCCTTTGAATTAAGACCAAATTACCCCCTAATCCCACTAAGATAATGGAAGTTGTGTTTTTCATTCCATATTTAAATGAAAAAAAAACCCACAAACAATTCATGGATTTGTAATTAAATGTATAGATAGTTAGATACATGTTATATATACACAAATGATATAAACAATGTATACTTATATGTGGTGCGATCATTTATAGGTCACCCCACACGTGAGTATGCCCTGTAAAGAATGCGTTGTTCTTAATTAGTAGGTGACTCTCAAAACTAGACTCTCCATGAGTCAGACAATCTATGTGATAATTAGTCACGAACTCGCACATCAGTGAGAATTCAAACCCGTTGTATATCGAAGACTGGATAG
>BRYE01000018.1:21565461-21570461 GCA_030159115.1 Actinidia arguta var. hypoleuca
ATTAACATATTGTAGAAAAGCTTGGTCGTTACATATTTTTTTGTTTTCTAACTTAAAATTTTGACCTTACCTACAGATTTATAATCCAATCTCTCTCTCTCTCTCTCTCTCTCTCTCTCTCTCTCTCACACACACACACACACACACACACACTTCCCAATTACAAATGGAAACCTCATCTAAGGCTATGTTTGGGCTAGATTTTTTTTTAGATTATTTAGCTACTTTGATTTTTGATTTTTTTTCATTTTTAGTTAATTTTTTTTACCGTTTGATCAAAATTTATATTTTTCGATTACTCTGGATGATAGAAAGTTAAAAATATAAAAAAATATATTAAAATAGGTAGGGAGGGAGGGAGGGAGGGAGGGGGAATCCACTTTATTTGTCGAGTAATAATGAAACTTTTTTAAAATTGAATAAAATTTTTATATTTTCATAATCCTCTTGTTAAAAGGAATAAGGAAAGTATAAAAATTTGATCAAATTGTAAAAAAACTCATATAATTTTTTAAAACAAAAAAAAAATATCGTTTTAGCATATAATTTATTTTTAGTTATTTGAAGATATCATTTTAATATTTTCTCAAAAATATGTTTTTTATAAAAAAAAAAACTCCATAATTTTTTTTTTGAAAATTGTCAACAAAACAAATTTTCCTGAAAATTGTTCTAAAAGAAAACAACTACTAACAGAGCCCTGATAACAATAACATTATTGAAAAAAAAAAAAAAAAAATACAATGTAAACATTATCCGCCTCCAAAATAGACTGTTTCCACATGCGAAGAGATTGTTTCCTATTTTTAATTCATGATGCCCATCTTTCTGTTTCCATATTTGTAATTCATGATGCCCGGCTCTCAGTTTCCATATTTGTGTAATCATCCATGATGTTTCCTTATTCGTAATTCATGATGCCCAACTTAAATATGCAACACCTTGAACAAGGCTAGAGATCCTACATCCCCTATTCTATGGCTCTCACACTCACATTATTGATATGGGATAACAAATCCATCATTTATGAAAAACAATAAAGCAACAAAAACAATCACGATTTACATGATTTGATAATGTATTTACATTTATGGTTCATGGTGGAGAGGAAAAAGTAAAACCTAGGTGGTGGTCGAAACTTTTCAATGGCAGATTTTAGATTTTAAAGACCCAATTTGAGCTATGAGTTTTTTCTCTCTTAGTTTTCGAGTTTTTTTTGTTTCTTAGTAAATATTATTTTGCTGTCTACTCAAAATTTTATACTTTTCTAGATCATCTCGACGAGGAGTCCAAAAATATAAAAAAAATTATCTAATTTAAAAAAAATTCACTACCCCCCCCCAAAAAAAAAAAATTCTATCCCCCAAAACATCTAAAATGATTTTTTCTGTCTTTAGTGATTTTTTTTTAAATTAATTTTTTTTATTATATTTTTGGATTCCTCCCGTCGAGAGAAACTAAAAAAGTATAAAGTTTTAATTAAATGATAAAGAAATTCACTAAAAACAAAAAAAACTCGAAATTCAAGGAATCAAAAAAACTCAAGTCCCAAACTAGGCCTAGCATCTCCAAATATGTGTCATTTTGTTTGACACAACTTCTAATTCTTGATTCTAGGCAAAAAAAAACAACTTTTAAAGCGGTTTAAAAGTTGGTTTTGAGCAGCTACTACTACTTTGATCACTTTAAATCTGCTTTCGAAAATCAACTTTTAGTAATTTAAAAATTTTGACAAACATCAAGCAGTAAAAATTACAACACTAAATTTCTCTATGCTCTCTCCTATGTGACTGCTGGCCCGGTCCCTCGATCTCAAGTCCTAATAATAATCCTGAAAGAAAAATAAAACATTTCACATAAAACAAATCAACGAAATAGATGGCCATAGCTTTCTTGCAGGTATTTATTAACTGGTTTTGTCGACATTGAAAAGCAGTCAACAGTGCATCACTTGGACTATATATATATAGATGGCCATAGCTTTCTTGCAGGTATTTATTAACATAGCTTTCTTGCAGGTATTTAATTAGGCCTATATATATATATATATATATATATATATGCCTAATTAGAGGGATGATCAGATTCGAGTAGAATGATAGAATCCATGTGAGGATTGATTTGGGGCATTTTTTCTCAGATGGGGGATTGGCAGAGACCACAACATTCTCTTCGAGTTGAAGGGAAAAGCCGACCGGTCAAATGACCCGTGCCTTTCTATAAAATGCCGGACCGGTAGGGGGCCTATACGGTTATACCCAAAGAAAATGAGCGTGGGGCTACTTACTAAAAAAAAAAAAAAATTACAAAAAATAACTAGAAGATTTGACATTGGTAACAAACTAAACTCTGAGTTTTTAATTTAAATAAATTAAACCCTAAATTTTTTAATCCTTGACAATTCGAACCCTCTATTTATGTAACTTAACAGAAGTAATTGACAACAATTGGAAAAATGACCGGTGGAAAAAAAATAAAGCATTAAAACACATACCAAGATTTCGAAATCTTTAGATATTTCTGTTTGAAATTCAACATTTGTTTCACCCGATTTTTGGTCACTCTTCTAAATTCTACTTAGATAAGTGTCCTAATTGCAGGAATTAAGGGTTGTCCTTGTTGCAGGAATTAGAATTTTTAAAAGGATCTCAATTCATGCGACGTTTCCTCAATCATTTTTGAAATGAATATAATTTATCATTTCTCAATAATATGTTGACATGAAGGATCAAAAGTGACACAAGATGAATACTTCTGGAACCATTGAAATAGTTTACCCTTTCCCCATGCAATGTGATTCCACTCTCTTATAAGCCTCACAGGAGGAAAATAGACCAAGAAAATTTGAATTTGAATTCCAATCCTTTTTATAGACGTTTCTTCTAAATTATTAACGGATCTAGCAACCTTAGATTGATGTTGGCATTTTCTTTGACGTTAAGTTGCCATTTCATGTATATAATTTAGGTTGAAATAAAATAATTTGGTACCTGTTACTGATAGGTGCCAGCAGCTCTTTCAATCAACTAAACCAAATCTTTTTCCAGTAGAATTGAAAAATAAATAAAGAAAATTCACAATATTCCTCATTAAATTTAAACCAATTTTAGAACTCCACCCAACTTTACATATCCTTTCTCACTCATTACGCTCACTTTCCGGGGACGAAGTTGGTAGCATAAGCCCAGGCATTGTTGTTAACTGGGTCAGCAAGGTGGTCAGCCAAGTTCTCTATTGGTCCCTTTCCGGTCACAATAGCTTGAACAAAGAACCCAAACATAGAGAACATGGCAAGTCTACCATTCTTAATCTCCTTGACCTTGAGCTCAGCAAAAGCCTCTGGGTCGTCTGCTAGGCCCAATGGGTCGAAGCTTCCACCGGGGTAGAGTGGATCAACAACCTCACCTAGCGGCCCGCCAGCAATACGGTAGCCTTCAACGGCTCCCATCAAGATAACTTGGCAAGCCCAAATGGCAAGAATGCTTTGGGCATGGATCAAGCTAGGGTTGCCCAAGTAGTCAAGCCCACCCTCACTGAAGATCTGGGAACCGGCCTTGAACCACACAGCCTCTCCGAACTTGACACCATTGCGGGCCAAAAGCTCGGGGAAGACACACCCAAGAGCTCCAAGCATGGCCCATCTGCAGTGGATCACCTCTAGCTCGCGGTTTTTGGCAAAGGTTTCGGGATCAGCTGAAAGTCCAGCAGTATCCCACCCATAATCACCAGGGAATTCTCCGGTCAGGTAGGATGGGGGCTCACCAGAGAGTGGGCCCAAGTATAGAACTCGGTCTTTCCCGTACCACGGGCTACCAGATGGTGCAGGCTTGGTAGATTTCCTCGCATTGACTTGGAAGACTCTTCGTGCGCCGACGCGCTCCGAGGTTGAAGGAGAGAGTTTCGCCGCCTTTCCTGCAAAAGATGTTGAAGAGAGAGACATTATTGAGGCAGCCATGGTAGAGGAGAAAATCTTGGTAGGTAAAAGGTTTTGAAAGAAGTTGGCGGTGGTGAGAGGAGAAGAGAAATTGGTTGGAATTTATAGAGGTTGAGAGCCAAACATCTCCTAGCCTACGATATCTTCATATTTCTTTTCATTGGGTGTCAAGATTCTCTTTATGTTTATATCATCCTCCACTTGGCACTCTTTGATCCACTAAATCATTAGATTTTTCTTTCACTGTTTTCCCTCTTACAGAATATTTTCTCCCTAGTGTATTTTGGATTTTATCATCCTATCAAACTTTTAGTCATAGCACAACTTGCATTCTGTACCCTAATTTTTTGTAATTGTGTTTAGCTACTAACTTTTTAATTGCAGCTGTGTTTGAATTTTGAATTTGTTGGATGCGTTAGTAATTATCAGCTGATCTTATTTCTCCATTTATACATAATAAACACAAGGTTTGAATTCTGAATCGTTGGATTTGTTAAATTTTAATCCAAACACAGCATAAAGGAACAACCAAACAATCAAGTCAATTTGTTTGAGAAGATTGCAAATAAAGAACTTATCTCTAAAGAATTACTAGAAACAATCCATATAACATGTGACTGAATTTTATTGACTATTGTCCTCAAAGTTCATTCACTAAATTTGGACTATGTATGCAAATATATATTCATATCAATATAATAATTTCTATATAGATATTCATAAATATGTGCCATAGACAAGGGTTTAATTTTCTACCACCCACATTGTTAGTGGTCCCAATCAATAGTTGTATTCATGGTTGAATGACTCATGGTGCTGCCCTTCAATTATAACAACTTTGTCTTCAATAAGATATAACACTATCTGACAGTGTACTTGAATTTTCATTGGTGGATGGAAACAACTTAGAAAATTGCATGAAAAATTCATGGTTGGTTGGTGTAAAGGTTGCCAAATGAGGATGCCACATCTAGCTCTCAAAATGTTAGCTGCCAATAAGAATAAAGATAATGATCTCCAAAGATAAGGACACATTGCAATTCAAGTCACATAAATACAATATTAC
>BRYE01000018.1:21622961-21625461 GCA_030159115.1 Actinidia arguta var. hypoleuca
TTTAAATAAAACTTCTACATTTTTAAATTTCAAAATAACCGAAAAAGTATAAGATTTTAATTAAACGGTGAAAAATATTCACTAAAAACGAAAAAAAACTCGATAAGGTAAAATAGAGAAATCATACGGTTCTCGAATTTAGAAAAAAAAATGCTCTCCAAATTCAAAAATAAATGGTAAAGATTCACTTAGTTATATAATCCACACACTCAAAAAAATCTGAGCAATTAATTTTTAATTTAAAATTCGGAGTAAAGTTGGTGGGTCGTCGGTGACATGAACTATTTATTTTGTAAAACACTTTTGAAAAATCACTTGTGCAAAAAATTAGGTTGTTCGACGATTAATACTTACATGATTTAATTAATTTGTCTTAAAAAAAATAAAAGATTTATGTTGAAATTTATATTTGTTATCTCAACAAAATTGATTTAACCATGTAATTATTGATATCTGATCAAAACTTGACAAATTAACTAAACTTTTTTGTTTTTAGTTAATTTTTTTCTAAAATATTTAGATTCTCTCAGCAAGAATAACCAAAAAAACAAAAAAAAAAAACGATCAATTAACAATGAAAAAAGTTCATTAAAACAAAAAAACTCAATATAAAACAGTTAAAAATATATAGAAAAAAATAGCCCAAATTAGTGAGCAGTCCCACTTTTTTATCCTGCTTTAAAACATAATCCTAAGAAAAATCTTTTCATTCAGATCATATCAGCTTACATAGTTATAGAATCTTCCAATTCCTTAAACTCCAACTATATATGCATTGCTTTTTTCACTTATAGTATTTGTTTTCTAATGTTTTTACTATTATATTCTTTTTTATATTTGTTGTTATGACACATGGTTTAGTTGTAACTTCAGTTTGTTAGAGTAATTTATTCAATAATATTCTCACAACTCATTATCTTAATATCTATATTATTATAAAAAATCGACAATACATATTGATATAAACTCTAATTTAACATATGCTCACACTTTTTTATATCAAAAATACCTCCATAATTTCTTCACAACAATAATTGCTACATAAATTTTTAAAAAAAAAATTCTACTGATACACAATTTTTTTACACGTATCGCGTAAGCATATACATATTGAAATCCATTTGAGTGAATCTAACGGTTGAGATTTCATCTGAGATTATTTTTTTTTTCTAAAACTATCACTTCTTTCTTCCCAAAGGTGTGAGATCCAATAGATTTTGATCAAATGAACAAAAAAAACTCTAAAATTTAGCATATTTTTAACTCATTGGATTATTTTTTTAATGAGACTCACAAAAAAAAATTAAAACATCCATTTATTTCACCTTTATTTTCTCTAAATTAGCAATATTTTTTTTCAAAATCATTAAACTTTTTAATTTAGTCTCCATTTGTATCATTGTATCTCTTCATATATGAATATAATATATCTTTTATCTGATATTTATATCTTATATTTTTTTTAAATTATAAAAAATCTAACTAATACATTGAAAATATGATCTTTTTTTCTTACATAGTGCCCGTAACACGGACAATTAGTATAATAAAAGACTTCTCTTTCTCATCCCGCGTTCCCTCGATCCTTTTCCGCTGTCTCTTATATTTTTATTATTTCTCGCGAACCCCCTCAAATGTAATAGGACTCAATGCAATATCCAATTGTGGCCCACCAATCATTCATATATTTGCTACCGTTTGCCTTGTAATTAAAGTTGTCGAGTTCCAACGTTCACAAAACTTTGGACAAAAACCAGAGTGGATGATGAGCAGTTAGTTGCCACGTGTCAGAATCCAACGAAACTATGCATTATCTAGAAGAAAAACTATATTCTTAGAAAATACTAACAGAATGACGTAATAGCAACGCAATATTGAGTACAAGTTATCTTTATAAATATTTTATTTCAAATTAAAAGACCCACATTAAGTTACGTCATTCTGTATATAAATTCTGTATAAAGTCTCATTCTATATTAATCGTCGTATTTTGAAGTTTTAACTTTTTAAGATAACATGCAATTTACTACAATGGAATTTAAACTTAGAGGCATAAGGCATTAACTTCAACTTGGTCCTTTTCTTTTACTTTCCTAAAATGAAAAGATTAACTAATAATATAAGACGGAAGAAGTATTTTTTTTTTAAAGTAATCCAACTCGGGCTTCATTTAAAACCAAATAAAAAGAATTGGAAAGAGTTGTGTAATGATGATGTTATAACCTCTGGCAGACCAATTAAAAGCCATGCTACAAGGCTTGTGGACATTGGGACGTTGGAATTTAGCTGTAAACTACACTTTACTGATTGAACTTTCGTTAAAGTTTCACTTTGTACCTTTTATTTTTTATTGTATTAGTCAATTCCTTACACTTCACGTCTAATGTCAACGTGGCGTTTTCATTCATGTTCTTCAATTATACAATGAAAAGAAACTATGCGGCGATTAATTGAATGGAAGGAAAATGGAAGATTCACATTCATATTTGGCCTAAAGTAC
>BRYE01000018.1:21715461-21717961 GCA_030159115.1 Actinidia arguta var. hypoleuca
GAAAGAGAAGAATAGAGAGCGAGGAAGAGAGAGGAGAAGAGGTAGAGGAGAGAGAAACAGAGGAGCTTGGATTGGAAGAGGAGTGGCGTGGACCTTGCCTTCCTCATAATTCCATCAATTTGCGTTAACCTTATTTACGAGTATCATTTATTAGTTCCCCCACATAATTTCATTTTTATTTTTATTTTTATTTTTTCAATTTTTTTTTTCATTTCGTTCCGATTTTTTATTTCAACAGTTACTATCCCAAAATTTGAATCACGAAAAGTTTCTCGAATTCAAAATTGATGATTCAAATTTAGTTGAGTGTGCGAGATTACATAATCAAGAGAATCTGAATTATTCATTTTGAATTCGAAAAAGTTTCGTTAATCCAAATTTGGGACAATAGGATTTCTCTTTTTATTTTTCATATTTTTTAGTTTTTAGTTCCTGGCATTATATTTCATTTTTCCACATTTTTTTCTTGTCATATTTGAACAAATCAAAATACTTTTATTTCAATTGGAAAAAAAGAAGAAAATGAGATTTTCACCACTTAATCAAATTGCATTATTTTTTGATTCCTCTTGATGATATATGAGAAAATGTGTTTTTTTTTTAAATTTAAAAAAATCCAACAGGACAAAAAAATTATCTAATTTGCGAATTAATTTTTAGTGACTTTTAGTGATTTTGTTTTTCAAATTAGATGCATATTTTTATATTTTTAAAATTCTCTCGTCAAAAAGAATTTAAAATGTATAAAATCTTAATCAAATAATTTAAAATATTAACTAATTACAAAAAAAAAGGTAACTAAAAAATGTAAAAAGAATAAAAAATAGGTCAAATTGGGAGTTACTTTAACCGGCCTTTTTTATGGGTATTTTTTTATATGTAGTAAAGTTTATACAAAGCCAGGAAAACTACTATAGAGAAAATTTGAGTACCCTTCACTAAAATAAAAATATTTTTTTAAAATAATATATATATTTTTAAAATAATATATATTTTTAAAATAATAATTTTTGGGGGGTCTTTAATAATTTTTTTTTTACTTTTTAAAGTGTGACTAGATTAGAATTACTAAAAACAAAGTAAATTGACTAGCTTAACCTGTACTTTCTAGTGCTGTACTAAGTTACTAGCCATAGAAGCAAGGCTGATTCTAAAGTCTAAAGTCTAATGTCTAATGAGGCTCTTTTGGTGTAGGTTTTTTGGGATTTATAAGTCTTGGTTTTTCAATTTTTTTGCTTTTAAAAAAAAAATTATCATTTGATCAAAATTTTATAATTTTTTGGTTTTTATTGACTAGAGATTTTTGAAAATGTAAAAGATTTCATCTAATTTGAAAAACAATTAACTAAAAATAAAATAATGCCCTTTTGGTGTAGGCTTTTTGGGTTTATATAATAACTGTCTTGGTTTTTTAATTTTTTTCGTCCTTAATTATTTATTTTTACCATTTTATCAAAAAAATATAATTTTTCAGTTCCTACTAATGAGACGTGTCCAGAAACATAATTTTTTTTTTATCTAATTTAAAAAATAAAATCACTAAAAATAAAATAATGTCCTTTTGGTCTAAGTTTTTTTGGTTTAATATAGCTGTCTTGGTTTATCAATTTTTTCGTCTTTAGAAAAGAATTTTTTTTCCAAATGTTATAATTTTTCAATTCCTACTGACGAGAGGAGTCTGAAAATGTAAATTTTTTTTATCTAATTTAAAAAAAATCACTAAAAATAAAATAATTATTGATTTTTATATTTAGTCAAGTTTGTCCCCAATTAGGTGAAAATTTTAACATTTTGACTAACAATAATGATAGGTACACACCCAAAAATGGGTGTGTACCATACATACCCAAAATGGTGTCTCACAATCAAGTGGGACCCGCCCTAATTAAGATTTTTAAAAAAATCTTAATTAGGGCGGGTCCCACTTGATTGTGAGACAAAAAAATGAGTGTGTGTGGTACACACTCATTTTTGAGTGTGTACCTATCACTACTCTTTGACTAAATGGATTCAGAAAAATCAGGCTAAAAAAGAATCCGTGTAATCAAGAAAACCAGGCCAAACAGATAAAAAAAACACACACTAGATAACCTAGGCCAAACGTGGCCTTAATTTGGTTTGACCCAAAAAAAGATACTTATTTGTGTAGGTATATATAATTTAAAACAATTAAATCCACTATGCTTATTTTTCGGCATTATTGATCTATATTCCTATATACACATATTAAATAACTAAGTCACATTCCACCCTACGAGGTACTGGAAATTAAACCTACTCGTTAGAATACCGATTTTACAATAGGTTTTTTCCCGGATCGAGAAACTAGGCCGTTTGACAATATCTATCTATATCTAATATATTCAAATTTAATTTATTATTCGATCTACCTATCTGCTTTAACGAATTTCTTAGAAAACACCCGATCCCATTCCGACCTCGATATGTGGAGTGTCTTAGATTGAAAATAGTTTTAAATTCAAAATTCGTTATCGATTAT
>BRYE01000018.1:21735461-21737961 GCA_030159115.1 Actinidia arguta var. hypoleuca
GGATAGGGTTTAAGACCTTCGACTCTGAGACAAAAATAGAACAAAAGATCTTATGTGCTGATGGAGGGGCAATTGATTTTTGCCAATAATAAATATATTTCTATTAAAAATAAGCCTTTTATAGATGATCATACTTGGTTAGCAAGGAGGCTCTCTCTCTCTCTAGTCAGCCACGACCGACTCCACAGCACATTTCCAATCGTTAACTTATAATGCTAGCTCATTTAATATCATGTGGAATATGATAGTTGTTAACATTTTTTTTCCCTTTTATTTTTATATGTTATTCAAATCAGGTGTTCTAGCTTTCAATAGAATTATGGTCAGCTGAATGAAAGTTGAGTCAACAAGAGTGGCATCTTTTTGGCAATACGTGATTGTTATGCAACTTAAAATTAAATTAGGGTTGATTCAACAGATGAGACAGAAGATATTTCAATCTCAGATTTTTAACTTTAATCTCCTCGATGATTTATTTTATGGGTATTAACACAAAGATGAATAGGACGAGTCTGTAGATCTGAATGAATCGTACCTAATGTCTAAGAGAGTGAGTTCGAATCTCTACTGATGTGCGAGTTTAGGAACCATTACATAGGTTGAGTGAACCGTTATTGTGTATTAAGCAATTAATTTATACATAATACATATTTTAATATTTCCAATATTGCTTAATCATAAACAAGAAGAAAAAAAGGTATAAGATTTTGAGAAAAGTTCAATTATTTTTGGATAGTAATTTACGCACTCTGCTCTTTTTTTTTCCCACTAAATATAATTTATGTATTTTTTATTTTTATTATGCAAAATTATAATAAAATTCTTAATAGTTTTATCGATTACCAGAATGTCTTCTCTCTACGTATACACCACTACGCAAGTTTACTTCTTTCTTCTATATTTTCTAGGATAATTTAGCTCGACATTTATTAAAAAGTTTCACAATGAAAATAAAAAGTTGAATAAATTTGGTTAAAATTGGAATACATGCATAAACCATTACTCATTATTTTTCTTTATTTGAATATTCTGCAGAAGAAAGAAAAGTTAATTAAAAGAAAATAACTTTCTCCTTTTGATATATACAAATTTGGAGAGAAAATAATAATCTAACTTAACAAAGAAATTGAGGAGAGAGAGGAAAGGGAGAAGAAAGAGAAAGAAAAGTGAATAGGAAAATAGTTCTCCACTTGTTTCTTTGAATTTTGCCTTCTTCTACCCAAATTAGAAACCAAACAATATACAAGGAAAACACGTTTTCCCTTTGTTTTTCTTTCCTTTCCTAGCTTCCAAACACACCATAAACGGAGATATGCGTAAGCCATTTAGCCGCCAAAATAGACATTGGCGAACAGGTCCAAAACACTCTCTCTCTCTCTCTCTCTCTCTCTCTCTCTCTCTCCATATATACATAAACATGATACATATAAGGCTTATGCTACGCGCCCCTCCCTGACACATCCTCCCTCCCTGTCCCCCCCTTGTCCCCCGTGATATTACCCTTCTACCCCTGTTCCAGAATTTATTCTCCTTCCTTCTTCCCAGCTTAATTAATTCCCTTTTTTTATCATTTTTTTTTTTTTAGTTAACCTTGTTTTTTTAGCTGCGTTTTTTTTTCAATTAACCCCTGTTTTTATATAGTTTTGTTTCTTTTATTTTATTAGTTTTGTTTATTAATTTTATTTATTTGTTAATTAATTTTGTTTATTAACTTTTTTATTTAATTTTTGACACATATCAGAACTTTCTCCTCCCTTTAAATTACCCCACCAACCATTGACACATGTCAGAACAACCAATATTTAGATCTATATTTTCTTTGTGTATTATTACATGTACTATTCCCTGAACATGAATAAATTAATATTTAGATCTATATTTTTATATTTTTTAATTTTTTTATAAATAATGACTCTCAAAATCTACAACTACAAAATAAACAAAAGATTACAATTATAAAAAATAATTAAAAAATAATAATAATAAAAACAAAAGAAACAAAACTAAAAAAAATACACAAAATTGAAAAGAAAAAAAAACTAAATAAAAAGACTTTTAAGAGAGAGAGAGAGAGAGAGAGAGGGGGGGAAATAAAGGAGGGAGGCATAATTGTAATTTCGGGTGTGGGGCCGGGAGGGGTATGTGTCGGGGGGTGCGCGGAGCAACTCTCTACATATAATTAGCCTAGATTTTTTAGTTGTACTTTGGTTAAAAAATTCAGTTTTTTTTTCTGATTAGACTCTTTTTTTTGGTTGAGTGGAGAATTTTTTTTAGCTTGTTTTTTCATAATCCGATTGGCACAATTTTTTTAGTAAACCCAATAACCATTAGTAATTTATTTTATTAATTTATGACTAAAAAATTAGATCTTTTTTAGCCATCTCCAAATAAAAAAAATAAAAATTTAACAAAGACAAAATAACTGATGTTTTTAACCTTGTCCAAACGGGGCTGAGTGCTAAAGAACACACTTTAGTTTAAGTAAGCACTTGATGCACTC
>BRYE01000018.1:21742961-21745461 GCA_030159115.1 Actinidia arguta var. hypoleuca
GAAATTTAAAGGGTTCTATTTGTTCAAATTAAAACTATAATAACCAAATAAAGCCAACATAAAACTGCGGAGGCAAAAGAAACATATGCATTTAATAATGATAATGTTTCAACTCAAAAGTTGTGTTTGAATCAAGTATTTGATAAGCAAAAAAAAAAAAGGGTTAGAAGATCTAACAGTTCCGAACAATTGAATCTTCTTACTTTTTTATTTTTATTTTTTTTTCTTTTTTATTTTTTCTTCACTAAATCCTTGATTCAAACACATTCCAAGAGTTTAATTATTGTCCATCACATAAAGGATAGATTTAGTTTCAATAAAATATAGCTATTTATTTATTGTTTTATTTTATTTTGAATATTTTATATATGCATACAGTAAACATTATCTTGCACATCATTTTCCACAAAACCAGTTCACATCTCATAGCATTTTCACCAATAACTTTAAGCTGTCTTTTTGGACTTTTGTTTTATGAGAAAAACAAGAGATAGAAATAAAAAAGTTATTTCATTTGGTTAAAGTTACTAGAAATTTTTTTAGCTTATTTAATTTATTGAGTAAAAATTAGTGTACTTTTTTTAAATTTAATAATTTTTTTATATTTTTCAGATTTCTCTCATAAGAAAAATTTTAAAAATATAAAATCTTAATCAAATGGTGACAAGATTTGATTAAAGAAGAAAAAACTTAAAAACCAAAATAACTAAAATAATTATAAAAAATTAACTTAAGAGATGTAAGGGTGAAATGAGCTGCAATGCGATGTTAATTGTGTCTATAAAAGGTAAAATTTTAATGTAGGTGGTGATGGTGGGAATTATTGTAATGGGAACCTTATGAAACGCTATAAATCGTATTTTTTGTAATTAGGGTATAATAATTCGTAACTAACTTTACAGACTTTCTTAACTAGTCGCAATACTCGGTCATAATTTTTTGCTACCATACACGCTCATTTGTATCTAGTCAAATATCACATAACTAATACCATTAAAAATCGTAAAAAAAATACACAACAGACGACACCGCGAAAATGAATGACAAATAATCTACAAAGTTTGTAATTCACTACAAAAATGCATAACTCCACTTTTCTATCGTGTACACTCGTAAAAACTGCACACAAAAATCCATAACCAACATCACAAATTACCATTTCTATTATGATTATAATTAGTTGAATATTTAACAGCCTCCAAAGAGGAAATTGGTCAAGTCCACAACTACAAAGTGGACTCTTTAGTCCACATTTATTATTTGGTAAAATTTGACTGCGGCTGGCTTTTGTTTGGTTGCAAGGATACCAAGTCTACATATGGTGGCAACTCTCTTCCTCAAAACTCAATGTATCTCAATTCCTCTTCTTGTCCACCACCTTGGGTTACCTCCCTATTTGTAGCTACAATTCCTCTCCTCAGGATTCCGCACTTCACAATTTTCTCAACAGGTACCCCCCCTCTCTCTCTCTCTCTCTCTCTCTCTCTCTCTCACACACACACACACACACACACACACTTAAAAAAAAATACTACTAATCTCCCACAATCTTGATGCGAAATCATCTACTAAAATAATTTGGCAGTGACATTCTTACAATTAAAAACGTCGTATTCTTTGTTTTTGCGTTTTGATTTGGTAGTGATAGGTCATGATTCATTCAGATCATTCTGTATAAACTTTCTGTATGTTTTTGCGTTACCCTTAATTACTCTCTCTCCCCACTCATAGAAAAATGCTATTTTTTCGCAATTTTCGTACAAAATCATCTTACTCGATGGTGTAGCAGAGACAATCTTGTAATTACAGGGTCTAAATGGATTCTTGCTTTTGGACTAATTATAAGTCCATAGCTTAGATCAATATTTACAGATTTTTTTGTATGGTTCTGCATTACTGTTACACTCTCTCTTGTTGATGCATAGAAAATTGCTATTTTGTCATGATTTTGGAAACAAGATGTGATTAACAATGAAATCTTTGTTCATGTAAAAAGCCTATCAACTTCATAAGTATTTTTTTTTTGCATTTTGCATTTTGCTTCCTTCACATGCATGTTGTGAATGAAACACAAAACTTTATAACAAAAACAGAAATTTTTAATAATTTTAATTGTATTAGATTTTAGTCTTCTCTCTCTCTCTCTCTCTCTCTCTCAACAATGCTCTTGAATCGTCTTTCTTCAAGAGATCATGAGAGACACTCTAGGGGGTGTATGTGTAATTTTTGTTGGCCGTCTTCACCGACGTGGGTATCAATATTGGGAGTTAGGAGCTAGCTGATAGGTAGATATTGCTATCAAGGGCTAATAAGTCCTTTTCTTGAATTGCAAGTCTCATTGAAATTTCTTTTCACTGACAATTTAGTATGTTTTGTTAATAATTTAGAATGGCAAGTCCTATCGGTGAGCTTACTATTGATCTGATTTCGCAAATCCGAACAGTTTATTTTATGGAGGTTGCTGAACATGTGATTTAGTTAAAAATCAAGTTGATCCGGC
>BRYE01000018.1:21760461-21767961 GCA_030159115.1 Actinidia arguta var. hypoleuca
AACTGACGAGCACATGTTAATGTGATATTGTTCGACCCACATGTTCCTTCCAACTCGAACAAGAAGATTAGCATAACGAATTCTCATCAAAAACTCAAAATGATAATCCTAAAGTTTCTCATCATCCGAAATGGCACGTCCAAGACTTTTAAATTATGTCTTATACCCATATTTCATAAATTGCATTTTCTCGGTAAAAGCAACCAATCCATTGTGACCACGTCATAGTTTGTGCCCAAATTTCGTGCACAATTTTGGGTGATGTAGTACCCAACCCAACCAAGCCTTTGTCCCAATCAATTGGGTGACGTAGTAAAAGTTCAAAAATGGTTGAGAGGTAGATCTTCTTTCCTTGTCCATCTTTTTAAAACAATTGCTTGTTAGTTGATAAAAATTCTTCATATTGGAAGTCCCCCAATAATTTTCAAATGATGGGGTAAGATGTTAATTTTGCCACCATGATGGTGCAATGTTTTTGTTAAAGGGATCACAAAGCTCAATAAATGCCCTTAGAACGTTGGGAGAAATATCATATGGATATGGGGATAAAGCTACCATGCCATAAGTGCCGGCTTGATTTAAAAAATTAGCAAATCCCTTAAATCACTTCAGTCCACTCCATGATAAAAGATGAACAAGGGAAGGAAATCTATCCTTCAATCATTTCTGAATAAATGAACTTTTAACTTTTACTACTTCACACAAAATTGTGCGCAAAACTTGGGCACTAACTATGACATGATCACAATAGATTGATTACTTTTACTGAGGAAAGGCAATTTATGGAGCATATATGGAGAGCTCCTGGCAACAAAGGGTACAAGACATAATGTGAAAGTCTTAGACATGCCATTTTGGATGATGGGAAACTTCCAAATTATCATTTTGAGTTTTTGATGAGTATACATTTAATCTTCCTATTTGAGTTAGAAGTAACATGTGAGTCAAACAATATCACCATAACAGGTTTGCTCGTCAGTTTGGATTCGATCAAGAGATTCCGACACATGATCTTAATGTTAGCATTGTCCAGAGAGAACTTTGTGACATTACACATTAGCGAAGACTCAGGCCTCACTTTCTGCTGAGCTACTGGTGCACTTTTCCACATTCCGTGCATGCATCCCATAGCCTCTTGTTCATGGTGGTATTGCTCTCGGTGGGTAGGGATTTTGTTCCCTACTTAGGGCAATATGTGTGCAAGGTTCATGAAAATTTCATCATGACAAATAAGCCTTTATCATATTTGTATGAGAGAATGCGACAATTCATAAATTTGACGAAAAAGAACAAAATATCAGGCCCATCAATGTAATTCTTAAATAAAGAAGATTCTCACTACAAGTTTGATGAGTCAAAAAATTCTGAATTGAAGGCTCCATTCACTAATCTTCCAATTATTGCCGGAAGTTCCTGGGATTGAAGCAATGTCGCTCAAAAGAGTACCTCTAAGTGAATCAGCTATGGAAGTCGAGGAGGTAGACTATGACAGTTGCGTCCTGATGACCCTATAACAACAGTTTCCGATTGTGATCAACCTGTGGAAAATATGGGCTCAACTAAAGAGGCTTCAATGTTTAAAAATGTCCAAGGATTATGATTTTGAAGGTGAATAAGTAAGATGATACTAGTATTGGAGAATAGGCAAATGAATTAATAGGATCCTTATCATTGGCCTTATGAAGGATATAGCAATGTGAAACTATCTTCCATTTCATCGCACGAGAACTTACTAGAAATTTTCCCAAGATCACTAGACATGATTTGTGGGATAATTCTTGAAACTGATATTGAAAGAGAGGAGATTGATTGGTTTTCTAGCAAAATCTCTTAACAATTTATTGTGTTGAAGAGCATCAACTAAAATAGTGTTGAGTTAAATACAATTCATAAGGAGAATAGAAAAATCTACCCCTCAATCATTTCTTAACTTTTAATGCTTCACACAAAACTATGCATGCAACTTAGGGCACAAACTATGACCTCTTCAAAATGAATTGATTACTTTTACTGAGGAAAAGCAATTTATGGAGCATAGGGAGAGCTCCAGCGAGCAAAGGGTATAAGACATTGTGAAGTTGACAGTTAGAACTCCCACCTTGGTTTTAGGTTTGAGTGTTGTCAATTTCATTCCCAAAGAGAGTATGTAATTTTTATTTCTAGCTTAGCCATAGTGAGTCTAAGTCTAAGAGTCATCATGAATGGCTTGAAATGGCTCTTCGCCTTCGATTGTATTGGTTTGCGAAATGGTAAAATTATGCATATTATTGACTTTGATTGCATCACTTGTGAATGGTAAAATACATTGCATATAGTTTGATTTTATCTAGGTTATTGGCTTGGTTTTAATTTTAGTCTTTGCCATAAGTGATTTGGTTGAATGGACTTAGACTAGATTACCTTTTGGACTTGTCTTTTAGGCCCCTTAACCTGGCTTTTGTAGAAAAATATTTTTAAACCATTTTAAAAAGATTTTTCTGAAACTGTTTTTACAAAACCTTTTTGAAACAAGTTTTCAAAACAAGCTTTTGGAAATTCGTGATCATTCCAACATGTATGGGAGCATTGGAATGGAACAGACTAAATACGTTTACTGTTTGAAGGGTAGTGTTATCTGAACTTTCATAATTTTGCATTCTCATTTCATTGGAACACGTGTCCTCTATGCCTAATGGGTAGAATACGTGTCTTACTTACATTTTTCCTAATTAGAATACTCTCAGGATTAGGGTTATGCTTATAAATACAGACCATTAGGGTTACGTGCCTTGTACGCCTTATTTCCTTGAGAGAAACTCTTGGAGAAATATTCTTCTTTTAGTCCTTATTATGCTCATACACTTGGTGTTGACTATCGAAGGATACAAAAATCTAGGATGTGATCTTTAGGTGACTATATTGAGTGTGAACATATAGAGAGATATGGAGTCTTGGGAGGTTTACATTCATATAGGTGGATATGTGCCTTCATCAAGCGTTGGGAGTGTTGGGAGTATGTCAATATCTTGGCTTGGGGAGAGGCTAATCACTATAAAGTTGGTGGAAACAAATGGCTTACAAGATTGGGAGATATGCAGTGAAGAGCTATGCATGCACTGGAAGAGCTATGTATGAATTGCTCATTGGTGTTTGAGTTGGTGGCATCTTCAGTGTTTGTAATCGGATTTTTCTCTTGTCCGTGGTTTTTCCCGAGGTTGATACCATGAGCTGCTTTATTTATATTTTTACGCATTATTGCTCCACTTTCCTGTTAGTTAAATTTAACTAAGAATAAATGGGGGCTAAATCTGCATAACTTAGTGTAGTAACTTAGGTTAACTACGGTTTTGTCGCCATAGACATAATTTGAAAGTCTTGGGAATCTTTACCGTTTGATAAAGCAACGCATGGTGTCAACTTTGACGAAATGAATCTGTTCAAATTTCAAATAAACTACACCAAAAAAAAATGGTTAATGTGTCAAATAAAAATAATTTTTATTTTTTTTGTTTTTAGCGAACTTTTTTTCGAATTATATGAAAACTTTTACATTTT
The DNA here is from genome assembly GCA_030159115.1 of Actinidia arguta var. hypoleuca. NCBI lineage: Eukaryota > Viridiplantae > Streptophyta > Magnoliopsida > Ericales > Actinidiaceae > Actinidia > Actinidia arguta. The sequence goes on from BRYE01000018.1 coordinate 21,763,996, forward strand.
CAAACTCATCAAGATGTATTTTGATCAAACGGTTAAAAAAATCACTAAAAGAAAAAAAAAACTCAAAAAACCCAACGCAGCTAGATTCTAGAAAATCTCAATAAAAAAGCTAGGCCAAACTAAACCTCAGTTTTTCAAAAGAACACATTCATATACTCTCAAGTCTTTTTATAATGGGTAAAAGTGGAAAACCCTTCTATGCGGGTCATCCTTCCACAACCACGTTCACAATAACTGCAGGAAGTAAATATTGCAATTTGCACACCCGACCCATGGGCATTCCCCCGCTAGTGCTTGCATATGTGCTAGGGGGTCAATACACATACAGAACACTCTTAGCAAGTGTTACTAAAAAAATAATTACAAATATTGTGTACATACATCATATAATCTCTTCTTGTCATCGTACTTGGAATCAAGTCTATCAATTTCGGATTCACATCTATTTTCCGGTATATAAGTTTGTATCTATGTAACTATGTTTGTACGTGTAATGAGGTCAGAATATATATATATATATAATTTCATGTATACAATTTACGAATTTTATGTCCATATAAACTTATATTTATATTCATAGAGAGATGAGATTGATGAAATTCACCTAATTTGTTGCAGATTGTCATCGTACTTGGAATCGAGCGCATCAATTTCGGATTTGAGGGACAAGATCGTAAATTGCTGAGAGGCGATTTTCTGATCGAGTTTGAAGCAGCATTGCTCCATGGATCTGATGTTGGAGAGCCTCGTCGCTAGGAGTTGGGACTTGGCGATTTGAAGTTCTCGCTCCGCCTGCGAGAGTGCGATTGAATCAGATTAGGGCTTGTTAGACCTAGAAAGTGGAGAGGGTCTCTAGAGAGAGAAAAGGAGGGACCTGGAGGAGAGAGAGTCGCTGGTTTCTGGTCTCCTCCATCTGCTCGAGCCTCTCGCGAAATAGGGACGGAAGCGCCATTGATGATGCGCAGAGAGAGAGAGAGAGTGAGTTCGAAGATCCCGAAATAGCGGGAGACATAATATATGAGTTCATGGAAATTTTTGGGCCGAGCTAAATTCAAACCCTATTTGGGCCGAGCCCAATCTCCATTGACCCAATCAAACCCTAATTGGTAAATTTCACTGACGTACTTGAGAATTCTGACAAATGCAAATATTTTCTCCATAATTTCTTTATATTTTATTTGAAACATTATCAACATTCCCGTCCTATCTAACAAAGAAAATTAAAGAATAAAAGAAGCCCTATCGAAGGGCTATTAAGTAATTTTGCCCATAAATTAATGTTGTTTATTCCCGATTGATAGAAGAAAGAATCTTGGTGATAGCTTAAAAAGTAATTAATTTTATTTGGTTTCGTTTTCAGAATCACTTATGCAGAATATTTTTTTAGAAATTGTTTTGAAGACGAAAATATTCATTATTTTCATATGTTATTCATTATTTAATGTAAATGATTTTTGGGAATCTGAATATATCTTTTTATTATGTTCTTTAAAATGCATTCTTTTTAGAAAATACCCCAAATAAAAAAGTTTGTATTTTTTTTAAAAATTATTTTTCAAAATTGATTTAAAAAATTGAACCAAATAGACGGTTCAAAGACTATAAGGGAGATGACTATATTCTTTATAAAAGAGGTACCAACCAAAAAAAAACAGTAATGAGGGCTGAAGTCTAAATTTAAGACTTCTAAGTCTTGTTTTATTTATTGAGATGGGATACTAATATACATGTCACTTGTAAAGTAATTAGTAATTGTCCGTACTCACGGGCACTACGTAAAAAGAAAGATCCTTTTTTAAGTATACTCATTAGAGTTTTATAAATTTAAAAAAAAAATTAAGATATGAACGTCAGATAAAATATACATTGCATGCATATAGGAAGAAATATATTATTACAAAATGGAGAACAAATTATAAACTATAATGATTTTGAAAAGTTTTGCTAGTTTGAGAGAAATGAAGAAAAAAAAAGAGGTGTTTTAGTTGTTATTTTTTTGTGAGTCCCACACTTTTTGAGAAGAAGGAAGTGATAGTTTTGGGAGGAAAAAAAATAATCTTAAGTGAAATCTCAACCGTTGGATTCACTCAAATAAATTTCAAACGTAAATAGCGAGAGATAGATTTGAGATTCAAAATGAGTTGTGATTTATAATATAATTCATCTCACCAACTCTGGCAACTTAAGCATTTTTAAATCTATCTAAACCGAACCCAACTCCAAAACCAAACCTAGCAAAGTTGCACAAATGTGGTTGAGTTAGGGGCGGGGAGTTTGACTCTTACTAAACATCGTATTGCATACGAACACCATAAATTATGGTTTGTTTAAAAGCTTTTAAGATTCTTTCCTAAATTTCTTCGAACCGAAAGTAGTTACAACTTACAACACTCGTATCGAGTTCTACCATAAGTTTCCATATTGCATTACCTAGTCATGGCTCTAATTTGTTTAATCACACTTAATCCAAAAGGTGTAGTCCTTAAACAAATCATTATGTGATCCTCTAACCATGTTTCAAGAAAACTTCCGTAAAGCCAAGTTGAGTGTGGCTTTCCAAAAACGCATCTTCCTCAAATTATGCTAATTAAAGGGTCTCTCGAAAGTATGAAAGCATAATCATTCACCCTAACAGATGATGGGAGGCTAATCATGACTCAATTAATCTCACTAATAATAGAATTATGGTAGCACAGATAACCATCCTCCACTACCTATTTCTTCTTCTTTCCATTTATTTATGTTTTTTACTCTTTAAAGACCGCAAAGGCGTTTTAATTGTAGATTTGGATTTCGTGATCCCTACATGTTTGACTATTGTCAGTTGCAGTTTTCTCTTTCTCTACCTAATTCTATCGATTGTTAAAAAAAATGTATAGTAAATAAACAAAAATGGCCTTACTAGTCTTGATTTGTCACTATAAAGCAACAAGACATGAAGGTAGATGCCAAGAAATTTTGGGTTCGGATCAAGCTTGTTAGGTTTCGTCAAAACTCTGGCTCGAATTGGCCCATTTGGAAAATGCCTAGGCCAAAACTAGAATGTTTAGGCCTCAGTGCGAACTTCAAGTGGGTCATGGATTTGAGCGGACTTGGACACTAAATTTTGAATTTTATGTTTTATTTGTTACTTGGCACAAGTGATTGACCTTTTTTTTTGTTTTTGCTAAGGCGAGCTTTTGGGTATGGACTCCTAGGCTCAGGGATTGCCCGTAACAAATGGACGGGCACAGGCCTCATTCAGGGCTGCCCTCAAGCGGATTCAGGTGGGTCGCCAGCCTCGGGCCCGAATTTACACCCCTACTCATTATATAGAAGCAACTTCGTTTGAACAATTTTGTATATTGTAAATTTGAATAACTTTGTATATTGTAAATTTGAATAACTTTGTATATTGTAAATAATAGATTACACTCCTAACAAACACAAGCTCTAGCAACCAAATACCTATTGCAAATAGATTCACTACTTTTGATTGGCGGGGATGTGGGCCAACCTCGTCAGGATTGCTTGTTTTGAAATGAAGCCCTCTTCTAAATTTTAGGTCTAGTTTAGGAGTGAAATATTTTATATTTTTTGAATTATTTTTGGTTTTATGGGACTTGTTTTAGTTTATCATTTTTTTTCTTAATTCATCTAATTAAGACGAATTGAAAAAGTAAAAAAAAAAATTACATGAGAGATAAAAAAATATTCCAAAAAAAAGCAAAAACAATTCAGATAAAAAAGTCAAAAAAATCTTTATTTAAATTACGTCTTATTGTATTCCTTATTTTATTAATTATTATAAACACTGTGGAAGCAATTCGGTTTAGAATTACTTCTTGGGATTGATCCAAAACCGACTAAAGAACCGAATGTAAATCACGTGCTCCGATCTCGAGTACTAATAATCTCAACTATAAATGATAGAAGAAGAGAGGGAGGGAGAGAGAGTGAAATACGTTTTAAGGGGTGAAATTTGAT
>BRYE01000018.1:21810461-21812961 GCA_030159115.1 Actinidia arguta var. hypoleuca
CTACAACACTTTCACACAGTTGAAGAACCGCAGATGCATCAATTAGGTAGAGAGCGGATATAACAATTGGAGTGTTGTCAATGTCCTAATTATCGTCTCTATTTCCTACCCAAAATAAGTGTACGTATTTTTGTCACAACGGTTTTTAATTGAAGCACATGAACAATATTTGATCCACTTTTGACCATATTTTCACACAAATTGGTAGCAAAAGGGATCGAATTAGTTCATTTTTTTAGGTGAGGGGAGTAAAGTGATATAAGGCAATAGTTTAGGCTCTTGTTGTTTTATTTATCTTTCGGGTAAGTCGATTGGATGAGAACATATCTACGGTAATTGCTCAAATGTGGTCCCTAGAACAAGGATGAATTACATTGATATATCTGTAGTTTTACAAAAATACAACACACTCTACGAAGGCCTCATATTTGTATTATACTTCCTTCATTATATAATTCTTGTATTGAGGGGTGTCAAACTAGCGTAAAAAAATGCAGATCAATAGATTTTTAGGAAATTCACAATTAATTAGTGAAATAATGTTATCAGATTGCAAATTCGGTCTCCAAGGGTCGAAAATTATCATTTAATCCAATACCAATGCTACACGTGGCTCATAACTCGCCATAAAAAAGCATTACACAAATTATGTGTTAGTCTTGTTACAAGAATTTTTAGTATAATAAAGGATAGATCAATCCATGCATTGCGCAACAATGCATTTGTTCTTCAAAAGTAGGTATAAAATGACATTAGTAGGTCTTGAGCAGGGTAGCTTGTGAAAAAAAATTGCATACTATCAACCACAAAACTAGGACATAAAATATTATCTTTTGACCAAATCAAAATTTAATGTAGTTAATAACATATTTTCAACGGTAAAGACAAAAAAATAATAACAATTACATTAAAATCAAACAATAAAAAAATAAACTAACCCTGTCGATCCAATGTACTTTAAAACTGGCTCTCTCCCGCTCTCACTCTCGCTCGTGCTTGTCTAATTTGTGACTTTGGAGTTAGTGGATGTTAGTGTAATTACACCAAAATTATGAATCTCGTTCTATATTTTTCACATCTCAAGGGGAAGTCAGTGTAATTCATGGGAAACAAAATAATCATAAGAACTTCTCGGAGCGAGAGAAGGCGGTGGAGATGGAGGCACTGTATCTCTTGTGCTCTATCCTCTCCACTTTCCTCACCTCCTTCACTCTCTCTCTCCTTCTCCCCTTCCGACGCCTCTTCCTCCGATGCCGCCGCTCTGACGCCGAAGTCGACGGAGCGCCGCCGGTGTCCCTCTACCAAGGCACCGTCTGGCATGAGCGACGCCGCCCCGTCCACCACTCTTTCCGCTACTCCGCCCGCTACGCCCTAATTGACCTCGACCGTGCCTCTCACCCGCCGCCCGATCATCTTTCCGCCGACCAGTGCCGCTCCGTCGCTCAAACCAACGGTCCAGTGTAATTAATTTCTAATTCTTGCGAAATTCGGATTAGTTATTTTAGATTTGTCACATGACGTCAGATTCTGCTATTTTAAGTGAGCGTTTTGTTGTAACTATTCATTTGGATATACAAAAAATCACGGGCTTGAAGAACAAGCCACAATGAAATTAGAGCAATGGTGCTACCATACATCACAACTACTGCATATTTGACTCAATACTGACATTCATTGTGGACTCTACACAATTTGGTTGGCGTGTAGTCCACAACCCAGTGTGAGTAGTCTTTCATTTTTTCAAAGATGACTATTAGTATTAGTCTATTAGACCAATCTGAATGATTGATACCCCCTGTAGAATTCACCCCTAAAAGCCGGCTTACAAGGGGAGGGTGTCCAATAGTGTCCATGAGGCTTATATTCAAAGAGACTAAGGATCATAACATACCACCGCATTCCTGTTACCACCGCATTCCGCAATCAACGGCCACTATCGACACTGACTCGATGGTAGCCCTTTCCCTTTTGGTGGCTTCATTCACTTATCAGTATTTGACACCTATTATGCCAACTCATAATACTAGGACATCTTAATCCCAACTATAGGTCGCCTCACACCCATTCGCCCATACTCGCATAGGTGAGTCCAATTCCATATTCAACGTGGTGGCCGACTCTGATATCAAATGATACGAACCATTTGGTAGAACTCACCATTGTAAACTGACTTACAAGGGAGGGTGCCCAAGAAGTTTATATTCAAGTGTTTAGAGCCACTTTTAACCTATGTAGGACTAAGGATCGTAACAATGATCTACACAAATCAGCCTTTGTGATAGAATGACTGGATCATGGAGTGAAACCCATGGTGGGCCCGTGGGTATACACATATTTAGGTTTTGAGTGTTCATAACTTGGCTTGTGTTTATAATTGTCCGCACGGGGATGGTGTGAAAATCACGAATGTACTTTAAAGCGCCATTTTTATACGTGGATTCCAAGTGTTCAATTCAACAAAAATAGAAGAGGTTTAGCTACAGGCGAATTGTGAAATTAG
>BRYE01000018.1:21825461-21827961 GCA_030159115.1 Actinidia arguta var. hypoleuca
ACACAAAATAGATGTTATATATATCATCTCTGTGTTTGTTGTTCACGGTTTAATGTATGTTATGTTTACCGGTAGACTTGTATTTGTTCGTAAGTTTCTATATTCATGTCTCCATTTAATCGAAATACCTGAAACATTACTTCCTCCGTCCCAATTTGTTTTAATTTTGATAATTCCTTATTTCGATATTGTACAAAATTATTGTTTGAATTTTTTTTATTATAATTTCTTTTAGTACTATAAAGACATCTTCCAAAGTCCAAAATTTATTACATCTTTCAAATGTACGTAGAAGTTTCTGCAAAGTTTTGATACACGTTTACAATGTGTTGAACAAGTGACTAGGAAGTGTTTGAGAAGTATCTCCTAATATGTTTTGGCACTGATATCTCTCTTTAGTAGATGTTTCCTTTCTTGGATACTTCAACGATTATAGTGTGCTGATATGATTGATCGGGGTGGGTTGTATGTGCTAACCTAGTTGGGATATTCATCTTTGATAATGATGCTATATTCACCAAGGCTTTTTCTTATTTGTATTTCTTCGATTGAGGTATTAATAAAACTTTCCTTTGCTTATCAAAAAAAAAAACGATTATAGAGTGAGGGGTAAGAAAAAGATTGAAAACAAGCAACTTTGAAGAAGTTAGAACATTTTGCTAATCCATTTCAAACCAAGACTCTAGGTGGACTATGTAGATACATACCGTGGTGACTAGTCAAATTGCAAATGATTGGCGAATTCAAAACTTAATTACTATCATTATTGTAGATGATTGAAGAGGCTTCTTATACTAAAGGGAAAAAAAGCGTAGTCTCATGTTGAACATTGCATTAAAAATTTTGAACGATTTGTTGAGGATCTTGTGAATTGTAATCGTATTATCTTTCCTATCTTAATTAGCAGATAACAATATTTGGAGACCATTTGAAGTATGCACTCCTTTTCACCCATTCCATGTTTAACAAAAAGGGGAAAATATCATGTTCATTGGGCACCGATCACCTTGCAAATTCACAATTGAGTTGGTCACATGTAAAGAATGCTCGATTCAAACGCGCACACATCTACATATATATCTACTGATTATACCTATATGGATAGAGACAATACTAGCATATTTTCTTAGACCGATTTCTCACCCCTACTTCTGATAGTTGCATCTCTTTATTGTCTAAGCAACCTTCATTCTTGCTGGTACAGGAGAACTTTATGGGAACGCAGATCAGACGGATTTATTCACAAGGAAGAAGTCATTCTTTATCAATGTGTTTGTTTCTCTCTCCTTTTTCCCCTTGTGGTAAAAGTCACAATTCTTTCACTCATGTTGCCTGCTTTTGCTTTTAGGTATATGTTTCTCATTGAATAAGACATGGTTGGCACTTATATCTTGTGATGCCTATTGTACTTGTGATTGGGATGTAATTTCATTATGGCTTTAGCAACAACGAGGCTTTTGGCCACTTCATGAAGTGTCCCGGAAGTTTCATATGGGTTCGATGTATTTTTTATGTTCAACATGTGCAATCAGAACGTTCATATTTAAAACACAACACATTTGTTTATGTACGTTTTGAGTAAGACTGCGTATATTTAGCCCTCCCCAAATTGTGTAATGCCGGAGCCGCCATGCACTGGTTTAGTTTTCGATGTGTTGTCATCAATTCGTGTACTTCTCATGTGTGTGGCTATAAAAAAACCCTAATTAGGCGCTATTAAGGCTCCGTTTGGTAATGCTTAAAAATTAAGTTTTTTTTTAAGCATGTTACCAAAAAAGTGAAGATTTTTTGTTTTTTTTTGCTTTTTTAGCTTTACTTTAGCTAAAAATAAGTAAAAATAGAAAAACAAAAAAGCCATTTTTTTTTTTTTTGCTTATAAGCATAAAAAAATCAGCTGAAAAGTCGATACCAAACAAAGCCTAAGTTACAAATTACATGCATGCATCTATTAGATCCGATAAAATATAAATTTGTGATGTTTTTGGCAAGGGATAGTGATGAGACCAAGAAATTGGCTGGTGGATGAGTCATTGCTTTGGAACATCTATATAGGTTTGTGCCATTTTTACATCTATATTGCTAAAATTTAGCTTGTTACGTGCTATGTTGTCAAATTTATTTTTTTTTTGCAATATGTCTCTATTGAAACAATGCTATTTTGGCCTCGTTTAGGATAAATTAAATTATTGTTATTTTTAATGATTTTTTTCTTCTTTCGATCAAAATTTTTAAATTTCCTTGTTCATCTAGATTAGAGGAATTGAAAAGGTAAAAAGTATATTTTCTTTCTAACCAAAAATACTAAATTCCGAAATATTGCAAAATAAAATTCAAAATAACCCAATTTTGGATTGATTTAGTTTTTTTATTTTTTATGCTCCTACATTTTCGGTTCCTCTAATAGAGAGGAATTGGATAAGTAAGAATTTAATTAAAAAAATGAAAAAAAATTAACTAAATATATAAATACTTGAAAATAACTTAATTTATTCCAAATGGA
>BRYE01000018.1:21855461-21860461 GCA_030159115.1 Actinidia arguta var. hypoleuca
AAAATCTATAAAAAGATATCTTGACCAAACGGCGCATAGATAGCAAAATACAATATATTTTTTATGTAATTTGAACTTGTAGATTTCGTAGGAATGAAATTTTTGATTTCTTTCCTAATTAAGTGGCGGTAAAACTTTTTTACCTTTATAGTAAAATTATAGAAAATTATTTATGCTCTTGTCATATTGTTACAAGTCTTAAGACTGACTAGTATAGAGGGACAGGTCGTGTTTGTTGTCGTTTTGCCCAACAACATAAAAAAAAATGTCTCAATTGATAATTGGTATAGTCTATGAAACAATATGGAATAGACACTTTTGGAAATAAAGCAACATTGGTTTGGGGCAAAAATTTGCAAATTTCCATCCAATGCCCTAAGAGGTAGCAATCGCCCTAGCAAGCATTTTGGATAGTATAACAACTAAGTATATCCAAAACAACATATGAATTAATAAATTAATAATCTAGGTCGGCGAGACGGACAGAATAAAATATTTAAACTATTTTCAAATTGAAGAACGTAACAAGAAGGGTTTTATAGGTACTAAAATACTAAACATATCAAAAAATAGACAACATATATCTTTGGTTTTATTTATCAAGCAAAGGTGTGGACTAGGGGGTAAAATTGGCACGTGACTCTCTTCCGAACCCAAATAGGCCTGAGGGCTTGGGTCTATGGGTTGAAGTCCAAAAGTCACCCAAGGCTAGTCCTAAGTCAGCCCGACAAAGCAATCTCACTTGAAGCCTGAGCCCGAGTCTGAGCTCATTCCCCAAACATCCTAGGACCATGGGCCGGGCATTTTCTATGTAGTCCTACGTGGCATGAGCTAGACAAGCATGGGTTGGGGCCGTTAAACCTGAAGGTTTTTTGGTTGGGACGGGCTGGCCAAATTTACAACCCTCGACTATTAACTACCTTTTCAAATTAATAAATTGTTTATTGAATGTACTCGTGTAAAAATTTTAATCTCAATAAGCATATGGAGTCACACTAAACATGGGAGAAAATGAGTTGAGACAACTTCAAAAGTGAAAAAGAACAAGAAACAAAAATGTTGTGAATTTTAGTAGTTGTTTAGGAAGAAACGAAATTCACAAGAAATTGGGAATTGAATTCACGAGGCAAACATAAGAAGTCATTGTCAGGGCAAGATATCATGGCTGATAAGGGGTAAAATCTTCACCTAAGGAAATAAGCACGTCGTCGAGACGTTATCTAATGAGATCAACTTATTCAGCTTGGATTTTCTAGGGATACTGCTCACCTCGCCCAAGGTGCTCACCTCGTCAACATCACCTGATGAAATAAGTACGTTGCCGAGACGTTATTTGACGAGATCAACTTATTAAGCTTGGATTTCCTGGAGATACTGCTCACCTCGCCCCAGGTGTTCACCTTGTCCATGGCCTAATGTCTTCACTTCACCCATGATGCTCACCTCGCCCATCACTTTAAGGATGAGATGAACTAGAAGATGAGATGAACTAAATAATGAGATGAAGAACTCAAAACCCAGGTGATTTACCTCGCCCTCACCTTGAGAGACCATCTCTTTAAGACTCTTTCTCCATTGCGTCTCTTATAATTGCAACTTGTTCTTCATATGGCATCTTCCTATTTTAACTCTGATATCCACGGGATCTCATTCCATACTTATCTCTCCGAGGATCTCGCCGTGATCTTTTTGCACGACTCTCGATTCTCCAACTATAAAAATGCCGCTACCCCAACACAAAAGGTACATGACAAAATCCTTACTTTTGTGAGCTCTGATATTCTGTTTTGCCTAGTTTATATTCGCCTTGGTCTGATTCGCACGCCGGAGGAGTTTTGAGCGGCCTCGCCCTGGCAGATTACGTTTGTTCATCTGCGCAGGTCATCCGAGTTGTTGCCGAGGTCCAGTGCCGAAGTAAAGAGCAATTCTAACTATTGGTTACTTACCCCATTTTTCTACCACAACAATAGCCAATATTTCTTAGAAAGGGTCAATTTATAGGACCCCAACCAAATTAAGGTTTTGATACCCAAAATTATTTTGGGTACACTTTTTTTTTTTTTACCTTTGGTCCATTTTTTTTATGTTCGTCTTTCGTAGACAAATTGAAAAAGTAAAAAAAATAAATAATGTCTTCAACAAAAATCCATTGGTGTTTTTGGTAAGTTTTTATTTATTTTTCACTTTTCCAATTCGTCTACTACAAAAGAAGAACAGGAAGAGTCAAATAAAAATGATCTAAAATGAAAAAAGTTCGCTAAAAACAAAATTAATCAAACTCTAGTGAAAATTACCTCAAAAGAGATTAATTAGATGATATAAAAGTGTAATAATCCATCTCTTGTTGGTTTAGTAATTTGAAGGGAAAAAATGGGCCAATCATCATGGCTCAGAAGCTTAAGTCCACATTCTTCAATAACAAGTTGGTCGTGCAATATATACCATTTATACATTTATTTTCCCACCAATATGAGATGTTATGGACTGCCTCTAGGGTTGGATACTAGCTCATGCTCACATTTCACTCTCACTTGACTCATAAAATTGGGACACGTATGACTCGTTTCGATATCATTGTCAATAGTTTTAAATTTCCTAAAACGGTCAGCTCTCAAATAGTTGCAATTCTAAAAATTTTTTTTAATGGTATCATGCAAAAATATAAACACAAATTCTTTATAGGTGGATTATTGGGTTCAAATATATTTTTTTTATGGGTTTAATATTTTTTAAAAATATATATATATAAGACTAATTTATTTATTTTTTGAATATTTTTCAAAGGCTGATGGGTTCAGCTGATCCCATTAGCTTCAATGTGGCGCCACCCTTGCCCTCAAAGAACCTGTTGTATCCGAATCTTTTACTAAATTGGTACTGTTTTATTCAACTAGTTGAAATTGAGGCATTGAACAAGCCAACTTTATGGACTATGCTAAATGTGGTCTCCTACCTAGACCGATCTACTTCTATTTTTCTTTTATGCAAGCCTTATTTATCCAAAAATAATAATAATTACAAAAAAAAGAAAAAAGAGAAAAAAATAATGCCCATGAATAATTGCTTTCAACCTTAAAAAATGGTAAATTTCACTATCAGTCTTGTAGTTTGATCAAAATCTCATTTTGGTCCCTATAGTTCCAATTTGAACAATTAAGACCTATTGTTTCAATCTAATTCTGATATAATCCTCTTGTCAATAACCATTAGTATTGGGACGGGAAGCAACCACGTGAAACTCATGCCAATTTGGTCAACCTGCAAGGACCAATGGTGGTGAATTACATTCTAAAAATGGTTATGTAAGATTTCCGTACTTGCTTTCTGTTCAAATTCTTATCGGGTATTGACATGACTACATCAGAACCAGATTAAAATTGCGTGGTCTTCACTATTCAAATTAGAACTATACAGGATTACAATAAAATTATAGGGACCAATAGTGAGATTACCCACAGTTAGGTCATGGTTCAGTTACCTTTTTGGAAGGTACACTAACTCTGCCCACCAATTTATATAGCTTTACATTAGAATGATAAGATGAATATACACCTTTTTTTCGCATCAACTACCGATTCCATGAACAATTTAATGTGTCACCCACTAACTACCATGGGCCATTTTGCAAATTTATTGGTTGGATAAATGACCAAAAAGGCAAGTTGAGTGGCTATGTGAAGCGTCAAATGCACTGTTAGAAGCAAAACCATTCATGGGCAATGGATTGAGGCAAAGACACAAGTGAATGTTACACCTAGCCTCAAATCTCCAAGTTTTTATCCTTTTTTTTTTGCATTAATTATGAATTAATTGATTAGGAGGATTAGCGAGTAAGCGAAAATTAAGAGTACTATGAGATGCTAAAAAATGAACAATTTCATTATCTGAATTCGATTATTAATAAGGATGACAAGATTGAGAATGATGTAACTTATAGAATTAAAGTAGGTTGGCTTAAGTGGAAAGGTGTTTCTAACATATTATGCGATCGACCGACGGATACTTCGAAACTATAATGAAAATTTTATAGAACTATTATAAAGATAGCGAAGTATAGTGCTAGGTAATTAAGAAATAATACATAAATAAAATATGTTAAAACCGATGTACAGTGAGACTACAAAAAATAGAACTAAAAGAAAAAAGAATAATTTTTTCTGAGATTTCTGATAAATACAGTTACATTTCTTTACTTTTGAACTGTTAGCAAGTTTCTTCCCTGGAGTTAATTTTTTTTTTAAAAAATGAATGGATTGTCTTTAAATTTAGAGTTTTCATATTTTTTTTTCTCAATAAACCAATTACAAAATTAAATATAAAATCATTATTTTTCATTAAAAAAATAAACTTTGCTAATGATTTGATTGTTCATTTGTTTATTTCTCAAAACACTACCATTTGTAATTGGTGTATTGAGAAAATAATTAAAATCCTAAATTTAAAAGGCACGCTTATTATTTCTATCAAAAAATTAACTCCAAAGGGGAATATTAATAATAATTTAAAAGTAAATTTGTCAAGAACCTCAAGGGAAGTCGGTGAAATTTACCAAAAAATAAAAATAAAATGCTAGTAGTAGTACCAAATAGTTGAAAAGAAAGTAGACTATTGTGATTTAATAAATAATTAAATAATAAATTCCAGCTATGATCCATAAATAATGCCAAGAACATCAAAATCTCCCAATTTAGTAATCAAAGGGTTTAGAGCTCTCATGGGCTCACATGATCTATTAATATCCATTTCTTGATATATTATAATGAGAAGTTGTCTCTTAGTAAATAATTACATGGACAACTATAAGTTTTTGCATTATTGTATGTCTCCACCATGTCCCCCTCAATATATATTTAAGCTTATATATCAGTAGAACATTTTAATAACGGTTTTGTTAACAAGTGTCCCTGTGATATTAAATAAATATATTTATATATATACATTTATTATTTGTTCAATTTTCTCGATGAATGTACAAATTTTTTTAAGTTTCTTAACCAATG
>BRYE01000018.1:21872961-21875461 GCA_030159115.1 Actinidia arguta var. hypoleuca
CTAAGTTTTGAGACAAGCAAATCTGAGAATCGCATGAAACGCGCGCATCATCGAAGTGGTTATGCCTCATGTACGTCAAGGCGCCATGTGCGCACCTCAGTGCACCTCGTCTCTCAAGACACTGAGGTACGCACCTCTAACAACACTGGTCGCTCAAGAGAGGCATACTACACGACACAATCATTTTCGGGATTACACATGACATATTACGGTGAGGAGCGGAGATCGTGATGTGAGTTCGTGACAAGCTAGTGAAAGGGTAAATTAGTAAAGTGCAAGGAAGATTGTACTCACAAGGTTGGCTATAGAGGACTCATGAGGTGTTTTATCTTGGTAGAGTTTCGTCCCAGGTTCTTTGGTAGCCCCATGGGTTAGTCTAGTATTTAGGCGTGGAATTTGGAGGGTTGCTCCCTTCCAAAGTCTTATATTCGAAACCTATAAGTTTTTGAGTTGGGTCAGTTCATACGGAGTTTTGTCTCGACTTTAATCAGGCTTTCGCTACTAAACAGAGTAGGATTGGTCCCCATAATTAGTCAAATCTTTGACCGAATACAAAGTTAACAAAAAAAACTTTTACTACATTTGCTAAAATTAATAGTGGCAATGTCCGTAAGCTGGAATCCTTTCACACTAGTTCACTAAATTGTCTTTCATCAAACAATCATGTAAGTAATGTTGCGCTAAGAGTTCCTTAAAAGAAAGGTTTTATTGTAAAAGAATCTCACCACAAAAACTTATGAGAATTCAAATATATAGCTTTAATGACCATGCAGCATGCCTACTATCGTTTCAATTTACTTAACTTAACGTTAAAATAAAATTTGTACTTGTTGTTGGATTTGGTAAATTTGACCAAAATATGGCGCCAAAAGGTGCATAGGTATATATTCTTTGTGAAAAAAAATCAAAGTTCTTGTAAAATATGTCACTCTGTTTGGAAGAAGTTTTTTGCCAAAGTGGAGGTTGTTGGATTTGGCTTCAAACTTCTTGTTGGATTTTAATTCAAACTCTCAGCCTTTATATACAACTCATACGGCTATATATTCTTTGTGAAAAAAATCAAAGAAATGTAGTGTGAGTGAGGTGGTGGCAGAGACCACCAATGAGCGAGTGAAATAAAATATGTCTTGTAATCTGTAAATCTTTCTTAAATAGTGAATCTGCTGCATCACCCGAGGACGTAGAAATTTTGTCGAATTTCGTAAATCATTATATGTATGTGTGCGTATGTTTCTGTGCGTGTGTGTGATTGGTGTGAATCAATTTTGAAAACATCAGTTGTTTCATACAACCATTTGTAGAATGACCGAAGACTTAAAATAGGCTAAACTTAGTTTGTAGTTGGCCTTACTTTTAGATCATCCATATCAAACTCAGCAAATTTGAGTTAAATTATAACTCAAAAATCACTAATTCTATTTTAACTAGTCACTTGTTTAACACTATCTCTACCGGCCTCTCTATTCTTATTCCATTCCATTAGAATATTTTTTTTTTACTATTTATTCATTACATTCTACAAAAAAATTCAATTGTTATATTTTTAAAATGGTCACATTATTTCAAGAGTGGTATTTTTTAAAGGGTATATTTTTAAAATGCTTGTCTTTTTAAAATGGTTTTATTATTCAAACATTGATATTTTTTTAAAAATATATTTTTAAAATGGTCATTTTTTTGAACCGTTACATATTTAAATGGTCCTATTTCTATGTGACTCTTAATTGAACTTTATATGGATGAAAGTGTCGAGTATAGGAAGTGGATTGATACAATTGAAAGTTGAATGATCTACCAGAGGTATTTTAGTAAAAGTAGGGGTTTAAAATATAATTTATCCATTTATATAGCTCATGAACAACACCTAGTCATATTTGACTAGGATTTATAGCAAATTTAAAAGTCTTGGACTATTTTAGCTAGTTTAATGTGAACCTGTTTTTGAAGTTTTGGCCGTCTAAATTAGCCTAAAAAGGGTTTTAGCTAGCCTGATATGGATGCTCTTAGTATAAACTTTTAGCCAGCCTGATATGAATGCTCTTAGTATAAGCTTTTAAATCGTACTTGAGACATTCTTGGGTACAGATGGCAACGGTTTGGGTCGATGGACTCCCATCCCATAATCGCACCTACATAAGAAATACCCCTCCCCCAAACCCATTCCTCCCCGCAAAAGATAACCCCACACTCTACTCGTCTCACCTGCCTACCAGCTTACTAATTTCTTTTGCATTACTAACCTATAACATATTTTACCTCTCTAAGTTTCAATTTACTCTACACAGCTATTTTCCAAAGATGGCTTGTAACCTTGTACAAAAATCACATGTGCTGCAATGAAAAAACTTTAAAGCATGCACAAAAGTATTTCTATAACTTTATGTATAATCGGGTCATGTTCTGATGAAGAATCCCTTAACCCAAACCTACCTAAACCCTATCGAATTGCATATTTTAAGTTACATATATGTCCCGACCTTATTTAAAGTCTGGTAAGTAA
>BRYE01000018.1:21885461-21887961 GCA_030159115.1 Actinidia arguta var. hypoleuca
TGAATTTCTAATTGTTCTCACTCTTATTTCATTTTCTTTAGTTTGAACTTATCAATTTTTTATTCGACTAACTCCTAAATTCATATCATATGATAAAATGAACTAATGAAATGCTTCAATAACTAGATTGTTTCCTTATTCTGTGAATTGCAGTGGTTACTTTGATTGCGGGATTTTGAACTTGAAATCTCTCTCTGTGTCCGAAGTTGATGTATGCACATTTTTATGTGGTTTTCGTTGTTTTTGTGTGCATTAAGTCTGATTGTAACTTCTAAGATCGCTGAGAATAAAAAACTGTAAAACATTCTGGTTAGAAAATTTGATTGCCAAGTGGGTTTTGGGGTGTCCTGTTACCCCTTAAATCTATATTGGTAAGGATTTGTTAAAATTAGATGCTGTTTGTTTGGATGCAATCTGATGGAAGTTGCATGATTTTAAGGCTGTGTTTGGATCAAAGATTTATGAACCGTTAGATCCATTAATTTTTCCATTTCATTTCCTCGACCAATTCCTTAATCCAAACACAGCCTAATTTTCACTTTCTCATGGAGCCAATATTTTGACAGGAGAACTATAGAACTGCCACTTACAGATTTACGAGTGGAACAAGAAAACACTCTTTCAATTGTGTCAATAACGAACCAGAATTAAAAAATTCAAATAGATTTTAAACGAGATGCCAAACACATTTGAGCCTTTGCTACTAGCTTTAGCGATTCCTGTTGTCTCTGAAGCTTGTTGATATTACAAGTGTGTGCAAACATCCCCTCCCATCGCTTCCTTTTGGGTAAGCTTTCTGAGGATTTATTAAATTGTGGTAATTTTCTTGATCATAAAAGCACAGATTTGTCCAAAAGAAAAGCAAGCAGAAGTTTAAAAGTTGCATCTAGCACATTCCATAATCTATCTACCTAAAGAAATGCATTGGCAATTGGCAGCATTGGGGTTGTGGAGTTGTGGAATGCTTTGAGAAAAGGCTGGCTAGTTGGAAGAGGCAGTAGCTTTCGAAGGAGGGCGTGTTCTTTTTCATTGAAAGCACTTTTTCGAGTCTTTCTATATACGATTATGTCCATCCTTGCTATTCCAGCATCAGTGGCGGATAAGTTGGAGAAGTTCCAGGTGAATTTTCTATCAGGCGGTTTGGGGGAGGTATTCAAATTTCATCCAGTGAATTAGGATAGGGCATGCAGCCTTGTGAAGGAAGGAGAATTGGGTGTCTGCCACTTCAGACTGTTCAATCAGGCTATGTTACTGAGGTTTGCTATTGAGGTAGGGAGCTTATTGAGGAGGGTGATGAGTTGAAAGCACGGTGTGGGAATTTCTAATGGCGTTTTGGGTCCCTACGTCCTAACAAGGAATGATGATTTTTGGCCAATTGAGTTATCGCAATTGGTCATAAAACATTTGTTCGATGAACTGTATCTACTGTATATAATTATTTCACTTGTTTTTATAATTCAATTCATTAATTAGTTGTAGATTCTAAATAATTATCACACAATCTCCATAATTAAGTATGGTTGCTGCCTAATATGTCTCATGAACAATATTAAAATATCTTCTAATTATTCACCATGCATAGGGACGAATTCATAATTCTAACTTGGAAGGTATGGAAACATATATAGCCTAGTAATGTGGGCGCAATCCGCTAGCATTTGGGAGTACAAATTCTTATAATTTTAAGATTATTTTCAAATTGTTAGTATAATATAAGAGTTTTTTTGAATTTTTGGGGTGCGATCGCCCCCTACACCGTCTTTAGATCCATCCCTGAATTATTCTTTCACCTATTGAGACCTTTTTGAGAGAGAGAGAGAGTATTTCCAATAAAATATTTAATTGTTATCACATTAATGCAAAGATACATCTTCACGTCGAATGGCTAATTAAACATAGGTCCTCATCAAGAAATAAGATGCGAAAGAGAGAATTACGGGGAGAAGATTCAAAACCATCTTCTGCACATGAAGGTAATGCCTCTCGGAGCCTTCTTCAACAATGGTCTCCAAACTTGGCGAACTAGAAGATCTTTGACGCGTTATGAGAGGGGCAGGTGCGACCTCGACCAAGTTGTGCATGCATCTCATTCCCTTTGCCATCGAAAACACCCTCCAAAGCAAAAACTTTTTGAAGAGAGTTTGATGACTTGAGAGAGATGGGTGGAGAGGGAGAGACTTGAAGGATGGGCATATATATATAGTGGTGCTAGGGCTAAATGGAGGATGGGGTGGGTGGGTGTATGTTAGTGTTAATGCGAGAAAGTTGGGGAAATATAGGAGGGTGGTTAATCAGAGTAAAGAAATGGGTGGTGGGTGTGATCCTACACATGTGATGACTGTAACTGTCTTTGAATAAATCAATTAGGTCAAATTAAAGACTAACAAGAGCTACTATAATTAATCTTAAAATTGGCTTGATCTTGGACTTGTTCACCAGGGCTAAATTATAGATTTGAATTAGCACAATTGTTGCTACCAATACCCCCTCCCCTCAATCC
>BRYE01000018.1:21905461-21915461 GCA_030159115.1 Actinidia arguta var. hypoleuca
ACCCTTTCTACTCCCGCAGTCTTACCACACACTATCTCCAAACCTTTCGGCTCCACCTATTCCCACCACCCACTGACCACAACCCCACACCCTGATTGTGGTATGGTTATATGATGATCGTGACATGGCTCCAAATTGACGATTGGTCCAAGACAAGGGGTTTGAGTTTGGGGTGTAGTTGGTCGACAGGGAGGAAGAGACTAGGGATAGAGGGGGTGATCCGTGGGATGGAGGAGTTTGAATTTGGGTTTGGGTTTGGAATTTTAGGTTTTAGTTAGGGTAGTCGATTGGGTCATGGGGTTTGGCTCTGACATGGCACCATGTGCAATTTTCCATCAACAATTTGGACGAGATTAAGGGATTGATTCCAATTTAAAAAGAATTAACAGGTTAAAGGCTAACGTGCAAAAATTGATTTGTTTTAAGGCTAAAGTGAGAATTAATTAATATTGAGGGGGGAAATGTAATTTACTTTAACCATTCAGTATAACACTTCATACTTTTTAAATTTTACTTGAACCTTCATTTTGGCCTAACTTATAACTTTACCATAACTAGAGTTCTTAATAAAATCAATAAAGAAGTACTCAAGGATTTTTGGTTGGTTTTTTCTTGATAAATTGTTAGACAATTAAATTGTTTAAGATAAAACTTCAAAGATAAAAGAATTTCAGTTGAGAACAATATTACAAATTAACTATACTTGATTGAATTATTTCAAGGAATATAAATGAGACCGTCCTCTCAGATGTAAACCTAATAGCCATCTTCAATTTTTTAGTTCGAGTGGTTAATGATTTTTCATTATAAATTATTCTTGGGCCTAGTTTGGATACATTTCTTTCTATAGTATTTTTATTTTTAGTGAACTTATTTTACTTTTTTGTCAAATCTTTTTACTTTTTCAATTTGACTTGATTAGAAAATAGAAAAATTAAAAAAAAAAGATAATTTTTTTATTACTAAAAAAAACAATAGAGACAAAACTAATCCAAATATTGGAAGATGAAAATTGTGGGCATTGAATTTTTAAAGCTGAAGAAGCCAAAGAGGACTTGGCAAATGCCCATATGACTCACTGACTTTCTTGATTCCTCTTCTTTAAAAAACTCCATCAACTCCCCCCAAACCAATAGAAATTACTCACTGCCATTTTTCATTCATTTGAGAGAGAGAAAGAGAGATGACATGCTTTGTGCCATTCAACAACAGAAATTTGGATACAAGCTTTTTTGCATTCAGGCCTATGGTGGTGCTTGTGGAGGAACTAGTGGAAGCCCTCAAACGCTTTTCTTTGTGCACTGAAACCCTTGGTTGTGTTCACAGTGCTATTTTTAGGAGCATCCATGGGAATATGGTATGACCCTTTACAAAAATTTGGGTATTTTTTTACGTTTCAATATGCTACGGTTTCCGAATTCAAAATGACTCAAGTGTGTGGGGTCTCTGACTCATCCATTTTTTAATTCGGAGAACATTTGTCTGTCCAAATTGGAACATTTTTATTGTTTTTTTTTAATTGAATATGATTATACGAGAATTTCAGAGTTTCAATAATATGGTTTTGTACTTAGTAATGGGTACTTTTTTTTCTTCTTATATGTTTCTTCCATTTTTGGTTTTTTCTTTTTTACTTGGCAGATCATATGGTATGGGGCTTGGATGAAGAAATCTAATGAGCAAAAGGAGTTACTAAAAGCAACCATTGTAAGTTGAATTAATTTTGTAATTAGGCTCTTTCTGCTATATATTTTCCTTTTAAGTTTAATTAGTGTTGTAATTGGCATAGGAAAACTTTCCAAAAAATAAAAACTAAAGATTTATTTTAGCGGGGGAATCACAAAATTAATCAAATGTGTCTAAATTAGTAAATTTCTGACATTTATTTCATTTCTTTTCAATGGATTATTGATTCAATAATTGCTTCGAATAACTACTAAAATATGTTTTTATTTTCGTAAATTTTTCATGAAAGATTATTTTTCTTGTGCTTGCCAAAAAAAAAAAAAGAAGTTTTTTCTTGTTGATTTTGAGAGAAGTACCCATTTTTCTGCTTCAAAACTGAGTTTTAACTAGCAATTTCTTTTACAATGTCTTAGTAGCACAAGTTGTTGTTGTGGTACTATTAGGTCAAAATTGCCTAACCATATCTTTGATGAGGACTCTCTTTCAAAATGAAATATAGTGCGACAAAAGCTTAAAATTAGAATTGGTGATGAGAAATATGAAAATTACCTATTGACAAAACTGTCCTCTTCTGTTTGAGTTTAATTCACAAGTATAGATGGAAAGTCGAGAACTTGAGATTGTCATTGTGACAAAAGTCCATGGTTTTAGTCGAAAAAATTCCAAATTCAAGGTTTAATTTGTTACAGGGATCAAATTATAGGGTATTTTTAGAATTTCCCCAATCCTATTCATAGTTATGTGTTTTTCACAAGTTTTGTTCTTCTTTTTGCGTTACTTGAGGGTGTTTTTGAACGAAAGAAGGCATTTTTGTACTTTATAGGATATGTATGTGATTTTCTTTTGCTTTCTCATTTGCCTTAGTTTTTTCCCTCCCAGATAACGATGCTAGAAAATGTGTCAACCATGGCCATGTTAATCGATCACAGCTTCTTCGATGCATATGCTGGAGAATCAAGAGACGGCTCTTTGGCTGCAAAATTTAGCACGGGCGACATAGTTTCTATGAATGCGGTAGTCCCCATCAACAAGGGCATAATTGACTTTTCTTATGCATGCTTAGCCTTATTCAGATCATACTTTTTAAACATGGATGGTGCAAAAGCTGGCGTGTGCTTGAAGTGCCAAAGCCAACCAAGGATAGTGAACTTGTTTGTGTGGAGATCCCTCCAATCGTGCTACTCTTGGATTCTAACCACGGATTACAGAAAGACGGTTTTACCCTATCTTGATGACTACCCTCTCGAGGTCAAATACGACATTTTTCGGGTTGTTTATGTTAGTAGTGATAATGTTGTGAGCTTTCAATCCACTCCTCATCAAATGTGTGAAAATCTAAGAGAAGGGAATGAAGGAAACAAGGTGATGCAAGATTAAGAGCTTCACCAATTTTGGGTATGTAAGGTAATTTATCATCGGGATTTTACCCTTGAAGTTATAATTAAATGAAATTATACAAATAAGTAGAAAGTAATTAGCTCTTTGTTTTGATTGCCGATGCTAAAGTGAATTTTGCCACGGCCCCGTGCCAACGCTAAATTCTTTTGCAACACCATCAAATGCCATCCCAAGCATGCCTGGCAAAAAGTTTTTTGACGACAAAGTATTTGTGTTGGCACGTTCTCGAGGCATGGTATTGGGGTAAATGAATGTCTAATGGGCCGAGAGGCTTACCTGTAGCCCACACGATCGATGAAAAGTAAAATAATATTTGGAAACATGATATAAGAAGGATAGTTCTTTTGAAAACTATTAATAATATATTTGATCTTCTGATCAATTAGAATTTCATTCAAATATATTTTTAACAAACTCTAATCTCACTGTTATATTCGTTTTTTGTTTTGTCTATGGACATATAAAACTAAAAAAAAAGAGCTAAATTGATGAAATTTTGGGGACTAAGTGTTAAATATATAGGACTCAAGGGGCTGGACTGTAATATTTTGTGGTCAGCCCATTGGATCAGTTATTCAGTTTGTGCGGCTGGGCCGCCTCATAACAGTGGACTTTAGACCCAGATTAGGCCCTTTTTTCAGATTTTTTTTAGCTGTTTCGATTTTTGAATTTTTTTCAAAAAAAAAATTATATTTTTCAGGTTCCTTTCGTTTTCTTATCTAATTTTTAAAAAAAAATCACTAAAAATAAAAAGAATGGCTTGGTGGTGAATTGAAAAAAACCAAAAAAATATAAATATTTGATCAAAAAATAAAAAGAATGGTTTGGAGGTGAATTGAAAAAACTTAATAGGGTTTGGATAAAGTATCAAAAAGAATTTATTTTTTTTATAACCGAGTGTCTGGATTAGTTTACGCACAACTCAACTCTCAGAATTCTAAGATTAATGATTAGACCTTCGTACAATGATTTTAAAATTTGAAACGTTTAACCTTTGTGAGATTCAATCTCATAACCTTGTTTACTCTCCTTCCCACTCGATCAACCTTTAGAGATTATCACAAACAAATAATTTAAAGGGTAAGTCTACAATTACTGTAAATGTTTACCGTATTTGTTATCGCACGCATCAAAATAACCTCGTTCAACTAAAAGTCACAATTGTTTAAAAAATTAAAATGACGTTATTTAAAAAAAAAAATTATCAAAACGATATCGTTTTAATACGTGTAATGATAAATGCAATAAATATTATGATGACAGTAGACTTACCCGAATTTAAATGAATTAGGTTTAAAATGAAATACCCGTTCAAGACTTTTTCGTTGCCATCCTAAGATTGATTACAGTTTCTTTGTAAACCTCTTTATAAATAATCCAAACAAAGCTAAAAGCTTATATAAAAATACTTTCCC
Source organism: Actinidia arguta var. hypoleuca (assembly GCA_030159115.1). Lineage (NCBI taxonomy): Eukaryota > Viridiplantae > Streptophyta > Magnoliopsida > Ericales > Actinidiaceae > Actinidia > Actinidia arguta. The sequence continues at coordinate 21,909,961 of BRYE01000018.1, forward strand.
TCTTGTCTTTTCTCTCTACCAACTGGCAAGAACTCAGACAATGATTGAGATTTTTCTCTGAATTGTTCTACGATATCTTACAAGTACTGCTCTACAAGTCTGATTGGCTTTTAAAGGTAATTAAATGAGCCATCCTTGTCCCTTGTTTATTTAAAACTATTTGAAAAGCAATGACAAGACTTCACGAACCAAAACTTTCAAAGAATTGGAATAAAGGTGACAAAAGCCATGGCCCATAATAAAAGCTATAATATTTAGGAAAGACTGCAGAGATCGGAAATATTATCTATTTTGTTATTAATAATATTAAAATAATATTATATTAGTGTAAAAAAATAAAATAATATCATTCAATTAAAAATTATATTTGTTTAAAAAATCATAAATAACATCATTTTAGTGTCATTAATAACAAAATCGATAACAATTTTCGATGACTTTAATATTTCTCATAATATTTCAAGCATCATTCTAGCCGAATTGCGCTGGTGAGTTGGGACGGATTTAACATAAAGGATACCCCCACTCTAAACGCATATACGCATTCCCATCTCTCTTTACGCGGAGAGGGGGGGGGCGGAATTAATTTTATATAATATTTTTTTAGAATAAAAATATTCGTAAAGGTAGTTTTTTAATCAAAAAACATTTTTGAAATTTTGAATACATCCTTTTAATATTTTCTCAAAAAAACTTTCTGTTTTGACAAAATCTCGAAAAACAAGTTTTGAAAATCAACTAATATTTTATAAAACTGGTTCTGAAAACTGAGCCAACCAACATTTTTTAATGACTACAAAACTAAAAAGATTATACATATATTAGCTTTTACTTATCTTTTTCCTGTTTCCTCTCTCGACGAATAAACAGTATGAAAAGGATACTTTCAAATAAAATTCATTAAAGATTGGAAGAAAGGTGGCAAACCCTGGCCCCATAATAAAAGGTAATTGAAATGTTGTAAGCACCATTCTAGTCAAATCTCATGGCTGGAAATTGGCCAACAACTTCGTATTTCCAAATCTACTTTAGACTACTCTTTAGACCTGTTTTCACCTAAAGTTTTTAACGATAGTGAATTTTTTTTACCTGTTTTTATCAACATTTATGTTTTTTTCGGTTACTCTTGACGAGAGTATTCTGAGAATATAATTTTTTTTGAGAACTATACATTTTAGATTCCTCTTATAAAAAAAGAAATCAAAAAAGTATAATTTTTTGATCAAATAATGACAAAAGCTCAATAAAAATAAAAAAATAAAAAAATTAAAACAACTAAAAAATCTCAATCAAAAAAGTTAAAGCCAAACTGACCCTTAATTTTTAAAGAATAGATCATTGAAAATTGGAAATTCTAGACAAATATGAGAACTATTGCTTTTCCTTCAACATCCATAAAATGTTGCGTCTTAATTCTGCCTAAAATTTAATACTCCCAAGTAAAAAATATTAAAATTATGCTTTTTAAAAATTAATTTTTAAAATTATTTTAAGCTCATAAGTAAAAGTAGAAGTCGTGAAAAATATTTTGTCATTCGGACACAATTTTTAAGACAAAAAAAGGCATAAGGGATTGTGAATAAGGTACCCACAACACCCTCCTCATTTTGTTTGTAGTAACAAAAAGGGCCAAGTGGTCAAACCCTGACCATGGACATTCATATCTTGTCATGCAACTACAAACCAAAAGGACACGGGCCAGGGCCAAGGACAAGGGGAAAACAACCCATGTGTGTAGGGCTCCAACCCGTTATTCATAACCCCACTAACCCCTTAGATTAATGATATAACTCTTCATGTAGGAAGAATGTTTTGGGCATATAGTTATTTAGCTGAAATTCTTGTTAGGAAATTTAATTAATTCTTTTACCTCATTAAAGGTGTTTTATAGTATAGATTTGTTGGGAGGTCCTACTAAAATAATGATTCAATGGATAAAATATGTTCATATTTAAAAAAAAAATGTCCATTGAATAAGAATCTATATGGGTCTAACACCTTTTGAGAAGAAGGAAGTGATGGTTTTGAAAGGGAAAAAATAATCTCAAGTGAAATCTCAGCCGTTGAATCAACTCAAATGAATTTCAACCGTAGATAGCGAAAGATAGATTTGAGATTCAAAATGAGCTGTGATTTTATAATATATTTATAATGGTTTCAAAAATACTAGTTACTCTGTAAAATTTTCTATGCCGAAAACCATTAAGAGAGTGAAGTATGTGATATCAATTTAAAATTATAGGCATTCGCTTTTTTTCTCCAAAATAAAGAGCATATTTTGCATAAAAAATATAGAAACAATCACATAGGTGTCATGTGACCAATTTTTAACGGAATATTAGACGGATTACTAACAGAGAGGGTGAAAGTGATAATTTTTAATAATTAAGGGGTATAAATAAGTTCTTTTTTAGACGAGAGAGTAAAGTGATAAAAAATAATAGTTTATGGGGTGTTTATATTCCGTTAAAACTTGGTATTGGACGGATTACTAACGAAGGGGGTGAAAGTGATAATTTTTAATAGTTAAAGGGCATAAATAAATTCTTTTTTAGACGAGAGAGTAAAGTGATAAAAAATAATAGTTTAGGGAGTGTTTATATAATTAATCCGAAGAGAAACTAGATGATGAGTCTTCCATTATAAATTTCTGAACCCCACAGACTGACATGACTCACTCACTCATTTACATAAATGAGAGCATTGGTGGAAGTGTACATAAAAAAAAGTATCTTTGACTGATCTCAAAAGTGTAAATCACGCTTTTTGGGAAGATATTACACTTATAATAATTAATTTATAATTAATTATAATAATATTAAAACGACGTCGTTTTGACGTTATAAATACAAAACGATATCGTTTTATTTAGCCAATTCATTTGACGGCTCAATGAAACGACGTCGTTTTGTGTTTATAACGCCAAACAACGTTGTTTTGGCGTTGTTGTAAATGGTTGTTGTAAACCATTGTTGTAAACTTAGCATTTCTCCGCTTTTTATCTCTATTTTTGGTTCAAATACCAGTATGACATATCTGCCCATGCATTGTTGAATTAAGTGACGGAAAGAGGTTATGTGGCCTAGCGAAATGAAGTCGTGTAACTTTTTTAATTGAATGTAAGGTGAACGAGAAAGTTACACTGACACTTGACTTAAGGTTTAAAGTATTGATTGAATAAATTATAAAGAAAGATTGCAAAGTGAAACTCAGATAAAAAGTATAGGGTTCAAAGTGTAAATGACCCAAAACTATCATTGGGAATTTTCGAATAGCCCATTCATATCCTTAAATAATCGTCAAAACCTCTCTGAGGAATTCAAATTAACTGAAGTTTTTTTTTTATTCATGTTGGTGTTTTTTAATTATATTTTTTTGTCTTTATTAAGATAAATTTATTTAAATAATTTTTTACGCAATAAAAATATTTGAATAACAATGAATATTTAGATAAATTTATCCTAATAAAATCCCCAAAAAATACAATATAAAAAAATAAAATTGTCAAAATCACTAGTTATCATTTATTATTTTATTTTCAAGTTCTCTTACCAATGATAATGGCGAGATTGATGGCGTGGACCGTACAGGTAATAATAACAAACAAGCATTACCACGTGTATAACACGGATAAATAATTATAGTTTAATTTTAATTTAAATATATACTATATTTTAAAATGTTAAATTAAATTTTATATAATTTGTCTAAAATTTATTTTATCAGTATTTTATTGGGGGGAGGTTGGGAAGATTTGAAGTAATTATTTGTATAGATATAAGAAACATCTATTTTTAAAATTTTTTTATCTTTTTTATTTTTTATTTAGCATTATTCTCTATAGAGAAATATCTTTAAGAAAATTTTAATTTATAATTTATTTTAATAAAATAACTATAAAAACAAATTAAAAAAAATTATTAAGAAATTTAATGTAAAAGAGAAACAACGAGAAGACTTTCTTTTTTTAGCTTTCTTTTAGAAGAGAAAAGGGAGAGATCTAGATGGCAGAGAGACGAAGTTTAAAGTATTGATTGATTTCCACTTTGGCTCTTAAGCTAATTTTTTTCCCATATTAGCCCTTCAACTCTTGAATTGCTTGCAATCAGACCCAATCCTTAACTTCCGTCCAGTAACTTGTGGCGCCACCTGGCAATACTAATCCATATCCAATTTCCCCCCATCCCCTTCTTTAACCCAAGCCTCCCCGTTCCACCATCAGCACCGCCAACATTACCTCCGTCGCCATTGTCGGCACCACTCCCACCACGCCCCTTCCTAGCGACCACCACCACGCCCTATTCAACCCTGATTCCCATAGCAAACCACTATCCCATTGCAAGCCCCAACTAGAGAGAGAGAGACGGTTATGGTCGTATGGCAGCGGAAATATGGGTTATCTATCACCATTATCGCTGCCGCACTACCACAAAAAGCCAAAACCAGGAAGCCTAAAATGTCGATTGCTGGCGAAGAGGGGATGCTTCTAGCCGTCGGAATCTGTCACGGATCTTGATTTGAGCCTGGAATCTAACACGAAGGTGGTGGTCCAGATCTCGACGGCGATTCGCGGTCTCTCTCTCTTGTCCAGCAATCGACATTTTAGGATGCTTCTGTTCGTTCGTGGTTTGAAATTCGAAGGATTGTTTTTAGTCCGATCTCTCTCTCTCTCTCTCTCTGGTTTTGGTGGCGGTGGTGGTTTGAATGTTGGGTTTTGGGTCTTTGGTTTAGGCGTAGACGGTGGTGGTGGTGGGTTTTGATTCCTTACTTTAGGCGCTGGTGGTGGACTGGTGGTTGGGGTCCCTGTTTAGATGTTGTTAATGGTGGTTCGAGTGTTGGGTTGTGAATTTGGGTATTGGGCATTTTGTAGCTCCACGTGGTTCCGTGTGCGCTATTCTGTTAACACATTAAACGGAGTTTAGTAATTGGTCGTGATTGCAAAATTCTATTAGTTGAAGGGCTAATGTGAGAAACTTTTTAGTTTAAGGTTCAAAGTGAGAATGAGTTGATACTTTAAGGGAAAAAGTGTTAATAATCCTTTTTATATTTGGAATCACATTCAAGGAATTAAGAACCTTCTTTATATCAATTTTTCACTTTTTTTTTTTGGCTAAAATATGTTTAACTTAAAATAATAGATTAATTTTTTTTATATAAAATTAGTGTCATTAAAAGATATAAAACATGAAACTAATGTTAAATATGTTTAATAAAATTTTAGAAATTCACAATTTGATTTTTAAGAGAAAATTTTGTTATATAATTAAATCTGAAAGTTTTGAAAAATATTAGAGAATATTTTAAATTCTTTAAATCAGATATAGAAATAGAGATTTGGACATTTGTATTAAGGGTGAAATACACTGCCCACCTTTGACGTTTCATGTTAATACATAAAGTAACCCTGACATTTGATAAATTATAATGATCTTCCTTGATGTTTGCATTTAATACAGATGCCCCCTTGACGTTTGAGAAGTTATACTGATCACCCCTGAGGT
>BRYE01000018.1:21932961-21937961 GCA_030159115.1 Actinidia arguta var. hypoleuca
TGAAGACCAAACAAGAAATTGGTAATGTTAGGTATGAAAGGAAGAGAAAGGTACACACAAAAACACACACTCTTGTATGAAGTTAGTGTAAAACTCATGGGTGATATATTTTTCTTTTAGATCTCAATTTTCTTTAATCCAAGGTTGATATTGGACTCCATAGCAAGAGTTTTGGGCCTATTCATTCACAATGTCCTACCACATATAATATTGAAAGGTATCTATTATGTTATATGACTTTTTTATAAAATATTTATGTAGGATACTCAAGCAATAGAATAAGAGTACATGTGTTTGAAATGTTTAGTAAGATTCACTTTGATAAGTGCATTTTCTAATTCGATTTCATCCTAAAACAAAGCAGTATTATGCATAAAATATTGTATGACACCTTGTAAAAGAACTATACATTTGGATCGATGAGTTTATAAATCATTCAGTTTGTAAATCCTGTCAAGCTTATCCCCGTGCAATAAATTGGGTTGATTAGATAACATTTGTCTTAAAAAAACTAGTTTGAACTTAGAAATTTCTAGAGATTTCATGGTACAGCCCTAAAGCACTTACAACTCTATATCTCTCTCTTTGTGGGCTCATCTGTGTAATCCGAATCGTTCATTTTGTATAGTTCGTTGGGCATATTACTTATCCAAAAAATTAAATTGACCAAATATCATTAGTCACGTGATCGGATAACATTTGTGCTATAATTCATTCAAAGAATCTTACTTTGCCATTCATATTTTTAATCAAATGTCGCCGGATCATGTGGGCTATTAAAATCATCTGATCAATCTAATTCTTTCGATAATCTAATCAATGAGACATTAAAAATAATAGACTGCATATCATTGAAAATGGACATAAAGTAGGTCTACCTTAAATATGCTATAGAGTTTTAATGTCTTGGGGGCATTAAGGACAGTCAAACACTGGAATTTCACATAATTATTATAAGGGTAAATTGCACTAATTTACTTTGAGTCCTATGAAATATCACTGATATTTTGTATTTTTAAATTATTAATTAATTTTTTTTTTAGTATTAGTTTTTGATAAAAATAACAATATTATTTTTAGATTTAGAGATTTTATATTTTTTTCTTAATATATCAATTTAAATAAATAGTTTATTTTTTAAGTGCTCCTAATTTAAATATATTTAAAAATAAAATTTATAATTAAATTTACCAAAATCATTATAAAAAGAATTAATAAATTAAAAAACAAATTGGTCTTATAAGAAAAATGAAATAAATAGAGGTGTTATGAGAAAAAAAGAGAAGTTCTATTTATTTTAATTAATTTATTAAGAAAATAAAAAAATTCATATATTCAAGGGAACTTTGATCATTCTTATCAAAAAATTATATAATAATTTTAAAATTAAAAAAATAAATAATATTTTTTAAAAATATAAAAAAGTAATTTTAATTGTCAGTGTCAGTGAGATTTACCCTTATTATAATAATAAGTAAATTTTTCTTTACTTCTGTATCGTATCTTCATAAGATATGCTTACGTCAGCTTCACATGGAGCTTCATAATGCAGTGTGGGGCCGTGGGCCCAAATACTGGGTCGTACCACGGGTCAATACACCTGGTTTGGGGCCCAACTCAAAAAGGGCACTGCCGACTGCCGAACCCACTCACTTGGATATTAAGGATGTGTTTGGATTAAAAATATTATTTTTTATATTTTTATTTTTTTAATATAAAAAATGTAATTAAAAAAAGTATAGGAAAAGTATAAAAATTATCACCCATATATCAATGATTTGTTTGTGTAGCGATTTGTTGGGAAAAAAAATACGAAACAAGGCTTGAATTTGAAGAGAAATATTCTTTATATATTTTTTTTATAATTTTTTTTTATAAATTTTTAATCCAAACGTAACCTGTGAGTTGAATTCTAAGGTGTTGGATAAAGTTTCCATCAAGATTTCTTAGACTTTAGGTGTGCTCAGTGCCGGCCCTGAGTTTTTGGAGGTCCCAATCTTAATCTCAATTTGAGGCTCCTCGTATTTTTTTTTTCCGATAAAAAACAAGACTATTATTGCAACAAAAATTAACATCTCTTGTGAGTTTCAAACAAAGTTGAAAACTTGTAATACACATACAAAATTATTACTTCGATGTACCAAAATATATATAATCCACTACACAAAAAATTATAATCTCATATACAAAAGTGCTACCACCATGCATTGACCATTTAATAATATATACCTAATCACATATACAAAAATATAAATCATTTTCAAAATTAAAATGGACCTTTTTTTACATAACATATTGGACTTGGGGCCCCCAAAATTGGACTATTTTTTGGGGGCCCAGATACAGGCCTGCTGGGCCTATGCCCAGGGCCGGCTCTAGGCGTGCTAATAATGGACAAACCTTTTTGTTTGTCCATTATTAGCATCGAAGTTATGAGTTTTTAAAATTTTATATTTTGCTCACCTAGTTGTAAAAATATTACATTATTTTTTGATTAGTTAAACTATTGGAGTTTATCTTTTTTGAGGTTGTGTTTGAAATAAAAATTTTATAAAAAAAGAAAGAAAAGAACGAAAACAAAACCATTTGATCATCTAATTTTTCACTAATTAATTCAATCCATTTGTTCTTGAGAGTCTTAGACTAATTCTCTGTACTAGTTAAGAAAAAATAAACACATAATGGGACCACCTAGGGTAGAATAATTAGTGATTTTGTTCAAAATATAAATTATTTCATAGCATAATCAATAAATCAGTAAGTAAGAATTTGCAGGAATGTAACCCTAATTTAATAATATATGAAACAAGATTTTGTCATTTAAATATATGTAGAATATGGGATGGGATGGGGGAGAATATTAGTGTGGAGCCCAACTGTTAAGCTAATCACGATTGTGTGTGGTAAGCAAGAACAAGGATAGTTATATGACCAAGAAAGGTGAGAATGTGACTAGTGATGATTAGGAAAATAATTAAAAGTGTTTACTCATTAATTAATGACTTTTCTCAAATTGAAACCAAATGAGAAGAGCATACAATGCAATAGAGAAAGTCAAGACAGACACATAATCGATGTTTTTGTTTTAAAAAATGCTATGATTATATTTTGCTTTTATCATTTTACTTTATTATTTGATGCGACATAATATTTAACCGTCAGATATAATTAAATCATTTATTGAACTTATTATACGAATTATTATGAATGCGTCACATCATATGATAAACAAAAAATGGTAAAACTAATGGTAAGCATAGCGTTGTTGTTTTATTTTTTAAGTTTTTGGGATTATTTTTCAAGAAATATGATATTTTTACAAAAAAAAATCTACACATAAAGCACCAAACAAATGATGTGGCAATAATATTTTTACTAAATAAAAGTTATCTTGTTGGGTATTCGATCTGTTGAAAATTGAAATATTCATATTCCGTCACATTATTTTATACAAAAATTCTATATAAATTTTGTGTTTTGCATATCATCACTCTTTTTTCAAAGGTGTTAATCTGAAGGGGGGAAGGCAAGGCATGAAGAAGCAAGGAAGCAAGAAAACAAAACTCCTTTTTGTGTTCTTTTCTTGGTCATGTTTTGGGTGACAGAGAGACTTCAAATCCAAAACTCATCACTAAGCACATTTGTTTTAATTGTGATGTTTGCTTAACAGCCCCCTCTAATCATTTCTTTATCACCAAGGCAAGGGGGCAAAGAATATCTAGAGCTAGCATGCATTAATCCAATACTTATAGAAGTCAAATCTCTCTCTAATATATAGTGTTGTTGCCTAATTATTATGATTTGGCAAGGGGGCAAAAGATATCCAGAGCTAGCATGCATTAATCCAATACTTATAGAAGTCAAATCTCTTTCTCTCTAGTGTTGTTGCCTAATTATTATGGTTTTTAAAAGGCATACAAAAAGAACTTTGTAATAAGAATTCCATAAAAAAGAGCATTTGAGACCTTCAACTAGATATTGTGTGTGTATATATATATATATACATATACACTAATATCTAAAGTGTAACCCACATAAGTATTTATTATTTTTTTTAGTATTTAATTAGTGGTTAAAGATAAACGTACAGTTTGACAACTGATTTTATGCATGGTTTGCTGCCGCGACGAATTTACAAGATAAATAGTTTAGATCATGAATAGAGATCAGCGTGAGTCAATACTTTCCTACTTTTACGATAAAATTTAAATTTTAATCTTTTACAAAATGCATGTGGTAGCATGAATATAATGATCTTTTTGAAGAGCAAGTAAGGTCATATATGCCCATCACAAGGACCCCTCCCAAACACATCAAATGAGATTGCATGTGGTAGGGTTGGTTCACATTAATGGAGCCATGCCATTATTGTATTATCATATTGTCATCCTTCTACACAGAGAATGAAATATCTATGTAGAGAGAGAGAGAGAGAGAGAGAGAGAGAGAGATTATAAAAGAAGTACTTTGAGATTTGGGAAAGGCATAAGTTACAGGCCTACAAGGGGAAAAGAGAAGTATGTGCATGGGCAAAATGGACCCCTAACCCCTCTAGACTACCATCTGGAATTCACTAGGGCCAAATGGAAAACATTGAAAACTTTCAAATTACATAAAATATGGAATGATCTTTTTATATAATATATCTATTGCCAAAATAATTCATTGCCTCTCCCTCTCTCATTATTAATTATAAAGTAAGTTTTAAGTTGAAAGTTTGAATGGCAGAGACGTACGTTGAATGATAAGAGAACGTGACTCTGGGCCCTCTTCAATTTCATTGTTAGATGAGATGAGATTGGAATAAAAACGCTTTTTCTCTTTTCGTAATTATATATTCAAGTCGGAGCAAATTACGTAGGAATCTGACTCTTCAATTTCTTCCTCTCGTAATTTCATATTCCAGTTCAATCAAACTCAAAGAACATTTTTAAATATCATTTTTCAAAAAGCTGATTTATTCAAAAATTAGTCCAAGTACTTTAATAATATTTATTCAG
>BRYE01000018.1:22002961-22005461 GCA_030159115.1 Actinidia arguta var. hypoleuca
ATACTTCAAAATCATGAACGCCAGTGGTTGAACACACGATGCCTGTACAATAATTGGTTATTCTTGAACGTGAAGTGATTTTGATATGCATTTTTTAATGTAACAGTTATTGTTGTTTGGTGGTTATGAAAGATTTTTTACCAAAACAAAATGTGAATCGGGCTTTAGAATTATGTCTACACCAAATTGAGTTGTTGTCTTTTCATAATATTATAGATTTTTAGGAATGTCAATTTAACTCAAACCCAATAGAAAGTCGGAACCGAACCAATCACTTGGAGGCGAGTTACCCGATTTCCCGCTTGTTCAAGACAAGTATGGTAAAATGTGTGAAATATCATTTCGAGCATGGCTAGGATATGGTATAGCGATCACCAGACACAAATACCCGTTTACGCTCGTACGCAATTTTATTCATATATATAGCCTATTGTTTTATGTTTAATGTTCAATATTTTTTGTATTTTTAATGCTATGTGATCAAAAAAATTTAGTAAAAGAATATATAGAACCAGGTATCGGGTTACTTGAATTTACCCGATCCCTTTCGCCCGCCATCCTCACCAATGACCACCGCTGCAACCACTTTCTCCTCTGTCCTGGGCCACCATTTCCATTCCACCACCACCTGACCCCATTGCCTTCTTTCCCCACCCACGCTTTTACCACTTCATCACCGTCTCTTTGTTGGGATGAATAGTCAATTAATAATCAAAACACAGAGATTATGGGAATAGTCATAACTGTCACCCATAATTCTAGTCCTAAGATCTGAATAGCCAAGAAAGGATATTAAATCTCTCTCTTATATATGTACAAAATATCCTCGTAAATCAAGAAACGGTGAATACAATGAAAAAATGTTTGACACTCTCTCTCTCTGCCATCTTTCTCTCGCAACCCACCTTCTGTCATTGACTTAATTGACAGTTGACTGATGGGGTGAATTGTAGCGCAATTGTAACTTGAGGGAGGGCTTGTAATTTCCCGAACCATAGGGGAGCTAGCTTGTTAGTCACAAACCTCAAGGAGGTCACTATAATTTTCCTAATAAAAAATACAGAATACTATGAATCGCTAAAAATTGACGAACCTTTGAACTTTGGAGTTTGAATAAAAACAAGACACGTGGCACCTTAAAGCTCCATTCGTAAATCAAAGCAAACAAGATGGGCATTTCAGTAAATAGAGCAGCTGTAACGGCTACCTCGATCACTGTTGGATACATTGGAGCAGCAAGCACGCTCCACTAGGAGACACCATCGCCACAATCCAACCCACACCACTTAAGAGAGAGAGAGAGAGAGAGAGAGAGAGAGAGGAGGGGGGGAGAGCGCAACGGTCATCTTGAACCCTCGGATCTTTGGAATGATTTAGGGTTTCCATTTCAGAAATTAGGTGTTTGTAAGCTACGTCGAATACGGCAATGAACATCTTCAAGAAGAAAACCTCACCCAAAGGTGAATATTTTGCTATTTTTCTTGTATTTCTTAGTTTTTTTGAAGTTTATACCCAATTGTGTTTTTTTTTAATCTTATACAAAAAAGAAATTATGCATATATGTTGTCTTGTATTACTTAGGATTTTTTGAAGTTTATACACAGTTGTTTTTTTTGTTTCTGATCTTATACCAAAAAAAATAAATTATGCACATATATATTGTCCTGTGTTTCTTTTTTTTTTTTTAAGCTTATACCCAATTGGTTTTTTGTTTTTGATCTTACAAAAACAAAATTATGCATATACATAATTTTGTCCTATATTTCTTAGTTTTTTTTTAAGTTTATACCCAGTTTTTTTTTTCTTATCTTAACCCATCTGGGTTACTACATTGTATCCCCTCCTATATCTTGGCCTTTTGAATGCACTTTTTTTTGTGTGTTTATACATCTATTTTTTTCCTGAATTTCTTAGATTTATTTTTTGAACTCGGTACCCTCTGGGTTTTATTGATCTTAACCCTCTGAGCGAATACATTGCCTCTGCATGTATGTATACATGCATTCAGATTTAGTTTTTGAACTGTATACCCATCTAAGGTTTTTAGATCTTTACCCATCTGGGTTATAGTACATTGTCTCTAGGCTCCTGTATTGGGGCTCTCTGATTGCACTTCTTTTGGCATTTTGTATCTCTCTGTCTATATATGCACACACACAATTACACATCCATCCTCTCTCCAGAATTTTTTAGACTATTTTTTTTTTGAGATTTAATAGCCATCTGGGGATTTTCTGATCTTAAAACATTGTCTCGGGCTCCTATAATTTACACACATAAATTCATATGCATACATCGTTTTTACTGATATTTTTTTTTTTTGGGTTCTTAGTTCCCAAAATCTCACCATTTCTAGGAGTAAATTAACCCTTTGACTTTTCTTTTGGGTAGGAGTTGATTTTGCCTGAGGTTTTACTTCTTCTGTTTTCTGGGTGTGGTTAGTGTTGTTACATTAATTATAAGTTTTTGTATTCATTTCGAACTAAAAGCAAATTGGTGT
>BRYE01000018.1:22022961-22027961 GCA_030159115.1 Actinidia arguta var. hypoleuca
AAAAGGAGGAAAGTTGAAGAAATTAGATGCTTAAACGAGGAAAGTAGGGACCAAAATAAAACTTTTGCGCAAATCAGGAAAATTATTTATTAGTATCATGCTTTGCTGTAGTACCCCTTTATTCTATGCATGAAGAAAAGAATGAGTTTGAGGTTCACCTTAGAGAGCATTGAATGTATTCACGACCAAATAGCATATCATGATATGTGATTTTCTAGAACATGTAAATCTTTAATCTGCATACCGTTGATTGCATTAAGAATGCTGTAATTGAAAGGAAGGATGTCATGGGCAAGGCTAAAGGATCATTCATGTCTGAGCCGTCGTGGGGGGCGGGGGAGTGTTCCATGAGGGTATGATTTGGTGTTGACTTCAGTTTGCACTTTTTGTTTTGCCGGCCAGCCAGTCACTTCACTTCAGATTTTGACAAGTGAATATGTTACATAAAAGGATGATTCAATCATCTTTATATATAGTTTAGAGTCAATATGTTCGTGTGACTAAAAATGTCATACAAAGTTTTCTGGTTTTGCAGGCACAGAATCAGCAGCAAACACCATCCAAACATCATATGCAACCAATTCCACATCAGCCTCAGTATCATCCTCTGCACCACAACCATCAGCATCCTGTTCACCAAACTCCACATGCAGCTCACTTTTCTCACAACCACCAGTGTGGACCACCTTCACACTTGCCTGAAATTTCTCATGCTCAGCAGTCTCCAATCATTTCCCAGCACATGGCTTGCTTACAACCACTCTCAGGAGGCCATTTGGGAGGGCGCTTGCATGTTCTGGTGAGAATACTCCAGGATTAATTTGTTCCTGCTCTTTGATTGGTTGTTATTTTTCGTTGATAATCTCGTGCCGGTCATTGCTGCCATGGAATTGAGATAATTATTCTTTATCACATTGATCATTTCAGTCACGCTGCAGTCAAATTAATTCACTAGTCCACGCACACAACTTTAGACAGTTCCGCAATTTGCATGATGTTAGGTGCCTGCCTGCCTGATTGCTTTATAAAAAGAGTAATAGCATAGGAATAAACGAAAAGGTCAATACTCGCATTCAATAACTAAGAAGAGAGAAGATGCCTGATACTGCTAGGATTCATAGATTGCAATGTCATGACTTGATATGATTCTGTAAGGTTGAGCTAAGCACGGACGTGGACACAGATACGTATATGGACATGGATACGACATGGCACACAGTGATTCTAAAAAAATTAGGATAAGGATACGGATACGGCAGAGACATGGCAAAAAAATATTTTTTTAATATATAATTTCAATATTAGGTGCTAAAGGGATTACTACCATTTTTCATGGATTCCTCCACACCTGTTTGCTTGTACTTGAACGATGTAGCTTGCAACTTTAGTGGCCAATAGCATATGAGTTCCAAGTATAATCTATAGAAAGATAAAGATATATATGTGGCAAAACCTAAGCATACGCCTCAAGGGAATCCTCAAAACCTCAAAACACTTTTGACACAGCACAAAAATCAATTTAATTTGACGCAGCACAAACAATCAATCTAAACAATAGTAATGAATAGATAAAGAAATAAAGAAGGGGAGGGGAAGTTTGGCTTCACACTAGAATTTAAGAAGAGAGAGAAAAAACTAGGGTTTTTCTCATTCATAATCATCATCTGTCAAAAAAAAACAAGGTTACATCCATATTCATAGCCTAAAGATTCTCCTAACTTTGGTATTTGATAACTAATAAATTCTATACCAACTAGGGATAGGACTCCTAACTCGACTCTAATTAAAAATAAAATAAAATCCTAATTAACTAGAAAAAAAAATTATAAAACAATAAAATACAATAATCAATAAATAACTATGTGCCTTTACATTCTGCATAAAAAATCCATAAATTGTCTCAATCCTCCCCGATCTGGAGATGTCCCCCAGACAGCCAGGGCTTTATTCCCATAAATCGATACAAAGTCTAGTGGAGCTGCCTTTCTGGACACTGGTCTGCGTAAAGACTTCTAACTTTAGGATGCCATCCTAAATAGGCTAAACCCCATAATTGTTAAGGCCAGCTGGTAAGGCCTTCCTGATTTAAGGAAATTATACGTGACATTCATGGTCAATACATGAAGTTGGATGAAAATTGGTTAGGATAATTCCTTGGTTGGTTGTGTTCATTATACTCCTCTCTCTCTCACTCAAATTTTTCATGACTGCCCCTCCTGGTCGTGTTTTAGGTAATTTTAGTTGTTTATGGTATTGTGAAGTTCATGGATTACTTTTAATATATTTCTTTTAGGAAAAAGGCATCATGAGCTTGCCTTCTTTTGCTGTGCCTGAAGTTTTAACCAATAGTCCATAAGCTTTTGTCATGAAGGGCACACCAATTGTTATGAAGGGTCTCATCTGTGCCTTATTTCTTGTTTTTTCTACTACCTTTTGTATTCAACTAAAATGTTACAGTTTGTTTAAATTTCAGCCTAGTCCAGCAAAGTTTTGTGATGAATGTGGAGCTCAATATTTGAGAGAGACCTCTAAGTTCTGCTCAGAGTGCGGTGTTAAGAGGTTAGGAACCTGACATGGTGGCTAAATATTTTTTCCTGTCCAGGGTTTTAAATCACGTTAATAACCGTATCGATATCGGTGATATGGCCACATATCGACCGATATTTACTAAAATATCCAAAGCGGAAGGTCAAAATCCCGATATGTAAGGTATCGGTCGATATTTAGAACCTTGCTCCTGTCCCATATGGTTATCATTTTCTCATCATTATCGCATGTGTTTAGACTGGTAGTCGTTCTTGTAAATTTCATGATTTTGTTTCCTATAGTCCTTTTATGCCATTTGACCCTTTGTATAATATAAAGAGATGTTATCTCCTTAAACAAGTGCAAAATATAAGGCGTAATCAAATTTTCGATCAATTGGGTGATACAGTAATTCTTTTCTGCATTGAGTTGTTGAGGTTTTCCATTTTATTTTTCGTTTAATGATCTATGTATTGCCAATAAATATCATGGTTGGTGGTTAGCAGTATTAACACCATAATTGTAAGGTCTCGAGTTCAACTTCCTTAGGGCGGTTGATGTTGCGGCTGTAAGCTTAAAAGGATTTGGATGGAGGGACCGCATTGAAATTGATTAAAAATTATAGTTTTGTTGTTCAAATTGAAACTACAGGGACCAAAGCGAAACTTCGCATGATTTAGTTTAAGCTGTATTTGGATCATGACTTTGTAGAGGAATTTACCAAGTAAATGGAAAGTATGGGAATACTAAATACCAAGGAAATAAATTATAGTTTCTTTATTTCATTATCTTTCCATCTTTCTTTTAACCTTTGATATTCTCCAATAAATCTATAATTTAAACACGACTTTGAGGGAAAAAAGTTTTTGATTGGACTTGGTTTTAATTAAGAACCCAAAAGATAGAAAAATAGGGAAACTAAAAGAAAGGACACTATAAATCATGCTATCTCGGGAACTGGCAATCAAAAGAAGAACTCAATCAAATATAATGTTTTGAAACTCAGATTAGTGGGCCTTTCAAAAGAATTCAGTCAACAGACACTAGTTTAATTATTAATTTAATTGTTAATTGTCAAGTTAATACCCGTTGAGATGTGAGGTCATAATTACTGTATAAATTTGTTAAAAAAGTACAAGTTGAAATAATTATAAAGAATATTTAATTAATGCGCATAATTTGAATTTATTTTTAACCCAACAAACAGGAGCATTTAGTTTTTTATATTCTAGCACAAATTAAAAGGCCAATGTGACTATACGCAATAAAACACATCCTACAAAAGGTAGATTGGGTTTTGTAGATGATGGATTTTGTTATTTTTGTCAAAAAATTAATTTTAAAAGAACATATTAATAATAGTTTCAAAAGTAAATGAGATCAGTGAATATTTTTAAAACTAGAATGAAAGTGACTGTATTTGTCAGAATCTCAGGGAGGTCAGTGAAATTTATCCTCGTGTTTTTTTAAAAATTAACTTTTTAAAGAGACATATAATATTGCATTTAAATTTAAATTGTAAATTATTAATTTTCACCATTCCCTTTTTACTTTCACTTTGGAATACATTTTGTAGCCATTTGTATGGATACTTTTCGAAAATTCAAAACACTATTATTAAACTTTTTAAAGAGGACGGACCTCTATCTCTAGCAAAAATTCAAAACACTATTATTTGGGCAAGTTCGACTCCAAATCGTCAGAATCTTGCCCTTGCTAAGGCTTAGACTTTGAAAATATCCAGCATAACTCATGGCCTGAGATGTTTGGGCTTTAAGCTCGGGCCTAGGAGGAGGCTTGGACTTTATATTTATATAGACATTTATTATTATATTATTATTATTATCATTATTTTTATTTTTATTTCTATTTCTTTTTTACTGTGACACATTGATTGTTGAAGTGTTTTTGAGACATATAAAAACAAAGTATTGGAAGAATAAGTGTTTTTGAAAAGTCTCTTTTGACATTTTGTTTTGCTTGGGAGAGAGCAGGTTTTGGCGGGCGATTCCAACAAGCTTTTAGACCTTGACCCTAAGGCGAGGCCATACCTGATCTACTATAAATGCAATAATATATGTGTCATGATATGATTGGTTGTCCCTACCATTTGGCAAGTCTTTCAAAGAATCATTGATGAATGATGATTATGGTAAGTCCTCAAATATCATTTAAAAAAGGGTAAACTGCACTTCACCCCCTTAAAGTATTGAATGATTCCCACTTTGCCCCCCAACTAAT
Organism: Actinidia arguta var. hypoleuca; assembly: GCA_030159115.1. Classification (NCBI taxonomy): domain Eukaryota; kingdom Viridiplantae; phylum Streptophyta; class Magnoliopsida; order Ericales; family Actinidiaceae; genus Actinidia; species Actinidia arguta. The sequence goes on from BRYE01000018.1 coordinate 22,027,729, forward strand.
AATTTTTCCCACTTTACAAAGTTGACGTGGCGTGGCAATCCTAACATCCAACATCCATCTACAAAGTAGACGAAAATTGCCACGCCACGTGCTGACTCGACTCATATCTAGGTGTTGACTTGAAAATTGTAACTCGTATTAGTATCATAGAAAGTATTCAAATTTAATATTTGTCTCACAGAGTCGCAGTAAACGAAGAGAGAGATTTAAAGATCGAACAAAATAGAAGACAA